>PVHO010005403.1:0-89322 GCA_004024885.1 Saguinus imperator | reverse complement strand
ATTTGTGTCCTTTGTAAGGACAGGGATGAATCTGGAGAACATCATTCTCAGCAAACTGACACAGGAACAGAAAAAGAAATACCGCATATACTCACTCATAGGTGGGTGAGAAAAATGAGAACCCATGGACACAGAGAGGTGGTCTACTATACACTGGGGTCTATTGGGGGGAATGGGGGAGGGACAGCGGGGGGGGGGGCTGGGGAGGGATAGCCTGGGGATGAATGCCAAGTGTGGGTGAAGGGGAGGAAGGCAGCAAAACACACTGCCATATGTGTACCTATGCAACTATCTTGCACGTTCTGCACATGTACCCCAAAACCTATAATGCAATAAAAATTAAAAAAAAAAGAATTATAAAAATATGGTTTCTTAAAGTATAGAGATTTTTATTTTTACCATGTCAGTGGTTCCACCTATTCAATAACATTTGACTTCCGTACATTTATGAATGTAAAATCCTAGTTATCCCATTATTTCTTTTGTCTCTTTATTACTTGAGCTCAATTCCTAAGAGACTTATTTTCTATATCCTGATATACCTAGGGCATTATCTGTTTAGCTCTGTTTAGCTCATTTACTCAGAGCTAATGAGAAAAAAGTCTCAGTTCTGATACTCATGTGGTCATGAGCTGCACATTTGCTGTCTCAGCTCTTAGTAGCAATCAAACCATTGGCCTGAAAAGCATTCACTTTATTGTTAAAAATGTGCTTTATGTAAATATCTGATCTTGTTTTTTATTCAGTTACTAATAAAAGCATTAGGAATGATTTTATTATGTCATTAAAATGGGCTTTAGTATATCTCTTATTAAATTCTTCAGAAAGCTTCCAATATTTACAATGCCTTATGAGGTTACGGAGTTTAGGAGTGCCTAAGTGTTGGCAAAAATTAGAAAAAAATAAATACTTTGAAAACAAAAAACCAGCAGCAGATGATAAAATAACACAACTGTATCTAGTAGGGAAGCAAAGGTCCAACAACAATATTTAACATTGACAAGAGTTCACAGTAAAGTATTCAGCAAAGTCAAATTTGCATGATGTATTAGTTACCGAAAAAAATTAAAGTTTATTTTATTCTTTTAAATTTATTATTATTATGTTTGAGACAGATTCTTGCTCAGTTACCCAGGCTGGAGTGCAGTGGTAATCTTGGCTCACTGCAACCTCCACCTCCGGGTTGAAGTGATTCTCATGTCTTAGCCTCCCTAGTTGCTGGGATTACAAGCATGCACCACCACACCCAGCTAATTTTTGTATGATTAGTAGAGACAAGACAAGGATTCACCAAGTTCCCCAGGCTGGTCTTGAACTGCTGGACTCAAGTGATCCTTCGGCCTTAGTGTTCCACAGTGCAGGGACTACAGGCCTGAACCACCGTGCCTGGCCATATTTTTTATTTTTTAATTGACAAATAGTAATTGTACTCCATATTCATGGAGTACATAGTAATGTTTTAATACATATAATGTATAGTGATCCAATCAAGGTTATTAGCATAGAAATCATCTCAAACATTTATTATTTATTTGTGTTACGGATGTTCAATATCCTCCTCATAGCTATTTGAAAATATATATTATTGTTAACTATAGTTATTCTGCAGTGGTATAGAGCACTAGAACTTATTTTTCCTATTTAGCTGTAACTTTGTGGCCTACTGATTATATACGTGACTAGCATAGTGGCTTAGCATGTGTGAAGTTTTTCTTTCTTTTTTTTTTTTTGAGACGGAGTTTCTCTCTTGTTACCCAGGCTGGAGTGCAATGGCGCGATCTCGGCTCACCGCAACCTCCGCCTCCTGGGTTCAGGCAATTCTCCTGCCTCAGCTTCCTGAGTAGCTGGGATTACAGGCACGCGCCACAGTGCCCAGCTAATTTTTTGTATTTATAGTAGAGACAGGGTTTCCATGTGTGAAGTTTTTAATTACTATTTGCCAAAGAGAAAATTTCATTAATGAGCCTGTGAATGAATTGATTCTGGTTATGAAGAACAAAACTTTTAAAATACAAAGCACAAAAGACTTCTTTAGTCTAATCTTCAGTTTCTTTAATTTGTAATGCCTGGGTAGGTTGGTTCAGGATGGGTGTGTTGCTTGCTATGTTTAGTTTTATTTTTTGTGTGTATGTTAAAAGATGGACAGAGAGTTTAGGTTTTGCCAAAGTTAATAGTTAAGTACCATAACGAGAAAAAAAACTAGTTCACAAGCTCCAAATTTATTTCTGAATGCTAGTCCTTTAAGGATAGTTGCCTTTCTAGATCCTCAGTAAATTTACTTTTTATCGTTTGGTTTCGCTCACCCAAGTAACACAGAAGAGTGTTGACACAGAAAATTAAATATACAAAAAATAAAATGTTATCAGTGAATGTAAAGTCTTCACTTTAGTTTTCAAAAGTGCTGACCAAAACACACACACACACACACACACACACACACAGAAATCTAAGATAAAGTCTTCACTTTAGTTTTCAAAAGTGCTGATCAAAACACATACATACACTTATACACATACACACACGTGCATGCACACACACATTGTTTTCTGAAGGAAATACACACACAAGATAAGTCTTCACTTTAGTTTTCAAAAGTGCTGACCCAAAACACACACACACACACACACACGCATGTGCACAAACACACATATTCTTATTTTCTGAAGGAAATACTGATCAATAAACAGAATGTTTTTTAAACTTTTATTTTAGATTCAATGATACACACAGAGATTTGTTATGTAGGTAAACCTGTGTAAAGGGGTTTAGTGTACAGATTATTTTTTCACTCCAGTAATAAGCATGGTACCTGATAGGTATTTTTCCGATCTTCTCCCTCCTCCTACTCTCTACCCGCAAATAGGTCCTGGTGTCTGTTGTTCCCTTCTTTGTGTCCATGTATACTTAGTGCTTAGCTCCCACTTATGAGTGAGAACATGTGGTATTTGGTCTTCGGTTCCTGTGTTTATTGCTTAGGATTATGGCCTCCAGCACCATCCATGTTGTGCAAAAGACATGCTCTTGTTCTTTCTTTTGGCTGCACAGTGTTCCTTGGTTTATATGTACTACATTTCCTCTATCTAGTCTCCTGTTGATAGGAATTTAGGTTGATTCCATTACTTTGTGACTGTGAATAATGCTGTGATAAAAATATGTGTGCATATGTCTTTATGGAAGAACAGTTTATATTCCTTTGAGTATATACCCAATAATGGGACTGCTGGGTGAAACAGTAACTCTGTTGTGAGCTCTTTGAGAAATCGCCAGGCTGTTTTCCACAATCACTGAACTAATTTCCATTTCCATTAGCAATGTATAAATGTTTCTATTGCTCCTCAACTTCATCAGCATCTGTTATTTTTTGACTTTTTAATAATATCCATTCTGACTCGTGTGAGATGGTATCTCATTGTGGTTTTTATTTGTATTTCTCTAATGATAGCGATGTGGAGCAGTTTTTCACATGGTTGTTAGCTGCTTGTATGTCTCCTTTTGAAAAGTCTGTCATGTCCTTTGCCCACTTTTTGATGGGGTTATTTGCTTTTTGCTTGTTAATTTGTTTGATTTTCTTACAGATTCTGAATACAAGACCTTTGTTGGATGCATAGTTTGCAAATATATTCTCCCATCCTGTAGGCTGTCTGTTGATAGTTTACTCTGTTGACAATTTCTTTTACTCTGCAGAAACTCTTTAAATAGAACCCATTTGTCAATTTTTATTTTTCTTGCAATTGCTTTTGGTAAACAGACTAAAAAATTTTCTCAGCTTTATGGAGATATGATTGACAAGTAAAAGTTATATATATTTAAGGTGTACAAAGTAATGTTTTGATATATGTATACATTGTGAAATGATTACCATAATCAGGCCGATTAACATATCCATCACATCACATAGTTACCACTTTTTTCAATGTGTGTACTGAGAATACATAAGAGTTACTCTCTTAGCAAATTGCAAGTATAAAATACATTATTATTAACTATAAACATCAAGATGTACATTAGATCTCCAGAACTTTTGTCCATTTTCTGGTCATATGTGTTTTTTTTGCTCTGAATTTTGTGATTTTCTTATATATTTTAGATATTAACTTTTTATTGGATATGGGGTTTGCAAACATTTTCAATGTACAAATCTTTTACCTCCTTGGTTAAATTCTTGTTTTATTCTTTTTGATGATAATGTAAATGTGACTGTTTTCTTAATTTCTTTTTGGGACATTTTGTTTTCAGTGTATAGAATGCAACAAATTTTTGAATGTTGATCTTGTAGCCTTCAACTTTACTGAATTTGTTTCAGAGTTTATAGAGATTTGCAAACAGGGTGCTACAGTCTGAATGTTTATGTTCCCTTATAATTTATATATTGAAATCCTCACCTCAACATGGTGGTATTAGGATGTGGGCCTTCAAGGACTAATTGGGTCATGGGGGCAGAGCTCTCATTAATGGCATCAGTGCACTTATAAAAGAGGCCCTAGAGAGACCCTTCGCCCCTTCCACCATATGATGACACAGCAACATGATGCCATTTATGAGGAAGCTGACTCTCATGAGTGACAAAAATCTGCCTCGATCTTGGACTTTCCAGCCTCCAGAATGATGCAAAATAAACTTCTGTTTTTAAGCTACCCAATTTATAGTATTTTGTTTTAGCAACTCAAATAGACTAAGACACCAAGACAATTTTACTTATATTTTTTATTCAGATGCCTTTTATTTATTGTTCTTATCTAATTGTTCTGGCTAAGACTTTTAGTGCCATGTTAAACAGAAATGTGTCATTCTTGATCTTAGAAGAAAAATTTTCAGCTTTTTACACTTGAGTATGCTGGGTTTCTTTTTTTTCTTTTTTTTTTTCTTTTGATACAAGCTGGTGGTTTGTCATACATGACATTTTTATACCTAATTGATTCAGAAAAAATTGTTATGAAACAATTTGGAATTTTTTCAGATATGTTTTCTGCATTGATTGAGATGATCAAATGATTTTTATTGTTCATTTTTTTAAAGTGGTGTATCACATTTAGAGATGTACAAATGTACCATCATTGCATCCCAGGGATAAATTCTACTTGATTAAGGTATATTATACTTATAATGTGCTGTCAAATTCAGTTTGCTAATATTCTGTTGAGGATTTTTGCATCTAGGTTCATCAAGATGCAAACCTAGGTTCATCAAGATTGACCTGTAACTATTTTTTTTTTTTTTTTGTAGTGCCCTCAACTGTCTTTGGTATCAAGGTAATGTTGGCCTTAGAAAGTGGATTTGGGCTCAGTGTGGTGACTCCCATCTGTAATTGCAGTACTTTGAGAAGTTGAGACAAGCAGATTGCTTGAGCCCAGGAGTTTGAGACCACCCTGGGCAACATGGTGAAAACCTGTCTCTACTAAAAAATAAATAAATAAAAGGCCAGGCCTGGTGGTTCATGCCTGTAATCCCAGCACCTTGGGAGGCTGAGGCAGGAAGATGACCTGAGGTCAGGAATTTGAGACCAGCTTGGCCAACGTGGTGAAACCCTTTCTCTACTAAAAATAGAAAAATCAGCCAGGTGTGGTGATAGGTGCCTTTAATCCCAGCTATTTGGGAAGCTGAGGCCGGAGAATTGCTTGAACCCTGGAGGCAGGGGCTGCAGTGAGCCAAGACTGTGCCACTGCACTCCAGCTGGGTGATAGAGAGAAACTTTGTTTCAAAAAAACAAAAAAAGGAAAAAAAATAGCAAGGCCTGGTGGCATGTGTTTGTAGTCTCAGCTACTTGGGAGGCTGAGGTGGGAGGATTATTTCAGCCCAGGGGGCAAAGGTTGCGGTGAGCCTGGGTGACAGTAAGATCCTATCTCAAAGAAAAAGAAAAGAAAGAAAAATGATTTTGGAAGTGTTCCCTCCTCTTTGGTTGAAGAGCTGGGGAAAGATTGATATTAAATATTTTGTAGACTTCACCGGTGAAGCTATAGGACCCTGGCTGCTGCTTCTTCTTCTTTTTTTTTTTTTGGGGGGGGGGGTGTGGAGGTTTTTGATTACCTAGTCAATCTCCTTACTCATTGTTGGTCTGCTCAGTTTTCCTATTCATGATTTAATCTTGGTAGATTGTGTATATCTACCAGGTTATCCATTGCCTCTAGCTTATCCAATTTGTTGGCATGTAATTGTTAATAATATTCTGATTATTTGCATTTCTGTGGTACTGGTTGTCATGTTTTGTGTTTAATTTGTGATTTTATCCTTTATTTGAGTATCATCTCCTATTTTCTTAGTCTGGCTAAATATTTGCTGATTTAGTTTATTTTTTCATAAAACCAATCTCAGTTTAATTGATCTTTTTATTGTATTTTAGTGTTTATTTAATTTATTTCTGTTCTGATCTGTGCTATTTCCTTCTTTATACAAACTCTATACTTAGTTTATTGACTTTTTAAGAAAATTCCTGAATGTGTAAAGTTAGATTGTTCATTTGAGTTCTTTCTTTTTCATTCATGCAGGCATTTATCTCTAAACTTCCCTCTTATAACTGCTTTTGCTATGTTGCATAAGTTTTGGTATGTTGTTTTTAAATTTTTTTGCATCAAGGTATTTTAAATTTTATTTTTATTTTTAAAATTTTTTTATTATACTTTAAGTTCTTAGGTACATGTGCAAATCATGCAGGTTTGTTACATAGGTATACTCGTGCCATGGTGGTTTGCCGCATTCATCCCTGCTTAATCTACGTTAGGAGTTTCTCCTAATGTTATCCCTCTCCAATCTCCCCACCCTCTACTATCTCTCACCTAGCTCCCCCTCCCCCAACAGGCCCTAGTGTGTGATGCTCCCCTCCCTGTGTTCATGTATTCTCATTGTTCAACACCCACTTATGAGTGAGAAAAGGCAGTGTTTTGTTTTCTGTTCTTGTGTCAATTTACTGAGAATGATGATTTCCAGCTTCATCCATGTCCCTGTAAAGGACATGAGCTCATCATTTTCTATGGCTGCATAGTATTCCATGGTGTATGTGTGCTACATTTTCTTTATTCAGTCTATCATGGATGGGCATTTGGGTTGGTTCCAAGTCTTTGCTATTGTAAACAGTGCCGCAGTAAACATAAGTGTGTATGTGTCTTTATAAAGACATTTTTAAAAACTTAGTTTTGAACAATTGGTTGTTCTGGGGTATGTTGTTTAATTTCTACATATTTGTGAGTTTCCTGGTTGTCTTCTTGGTATTGATTTCTAGTTTCCTATTATTGTGGTTGGAAATGATAATTATTATTCTAACCTTCTTAAATTTAAGACTTGTTTTGTGGCCCAGTGTGTATTATCTGTCTTTGAGAATGTTCAGCATGTGCTTGAAAACAAGGTGTATTCTGCTGCTGTTGAATGGAATATTCTGCCTATGTCTGTGAGGTCCACTTGGTTTACAATGTAGTTCGAGTCTAATGTTTCCTCACTGATTTTCTGTCTGGATGATCTATCCATTGTTGAAAGTGAGGAATTAAAATTTCCTACTATTATTTTGTTGCTGTCCCTTTCTCCTTTCAGTGTTGGTAATATATGATTTATATATTTAGGTGCTGTACTATTGAGTGCATATGTATATATTTACAATGCTTTATCCTATTGATGAATTTACTTCTTTATCCTTATATAATGACCTTCATTACTTGTTATAGCTTCTGACTTAAAGTCTGTTTTGTCTTATATAATTACCCTGCTCTTTCTTTGTTTCCATTTGCATGAAATGTCTGTTTTCATTGCTTCAAGTTTTCTTAAAGCTAAAGTATCTTGTAAACAGCATATAGTTGTTTCTTTTTTTTTAATCCATTATTCCACCCTATCTTTTGAGAATTTTATCCAATTACATTCATGGTAATCATTGTTGGGCAAGGACTCACTACAATCATTTCATTGATTCTTTTTATGGTTGAGTTACATATTCTTTGTTTGTTTTTTTTTTAAACCTTTTTTGAGGCCTTCCTTTGTGATTTTATAATTTTCCGTAATGGTGTGCTTTGATTCTTTTCTCATTATCTTTGTGTTTATCTATGATAATACTTTGCCTTGTAATTTTCATGAGGATTTTATGAAACACTTTATCATTATAATAGTCTATAAATTATAAGAGTCTTATAGTTTTTGGTGATAACATAATTTCAATTCGATACAAAACTCTACACTTTTAAATTCCCTTCCTCAGTTTAGGTTTCTAATGTCAAACTTTATATCCCTTAATATCACACATTTTTTTAAGCAAATTATTATACTTACAGTTATTTTTAAGTATTTTTGTTTTTATCCTTCAGAGTTCTGTGAGAAAAACATATTAATTAGCCAGATTAGGGATTCTGAGGTACTTAGGTGTTTTCTATGAAAGTGCCTACTCAACTCTTCTTGTTCCTTCTTTTTCTTTTTCTTTTTAAATTTTTTTGAGATGGAGTTTTGCTCTTATTGTCCTGGCTGGAGTACAATGGTTCAATCTCTGTTCACTGCAACTTCTGCCTCCCAAGTTCAAGTGATTCTCCTGTCTCAGCCTCCTGAGTAGCTGGGATCATAGGCATGCACCATAACGCCTGACTAGTTTTGTATTTTTAGTAGAGATGGGGTTTCTCCATTTTGGTCAGCCTGGTCTCAAACTCCCAAACTCAAGTGATCCACCCGTCTTGGCCACCCGAAGTGCTGGGATTACAGGCGTGAGCCACCGTGCCTGACCAAGAATTCTTAAGATTCTATGCCTTTTCTTGATCCAAGAAACCCAAGCAAAGTGCTGATAGTCTTTCATTCTTTTCCCCTAGGGTGATGCATTGACATGCTTGAGTTGGTATGCCTTCTCCTGATTCCACAGAGTTAAGCCAGCTGACTGCATGTGCTTATAAGCTGTCTACAAGGCTCATATTTACCACCTGGGTGTTGTATGGAGAGCAGGCTCTGAGTTAGGGGTGTAAGGTGCGTGGAGTATTGAGGGTGTCTGTAGGCTAGTTAGGAGGTGTACACATGCCAGATATCCCAAGTGGTTTTGGGTGGTGGTCCACAGATTGGTTAGTAAGGCCTGTGACCTCTCTTCCCTGCTCCCAGACTCTCAATCATTTATTCATCCATAATGATTATCTTAGTATTTTGGGTGAGTGAAAAAGATAATGTACCTCTTGGGCAGTGTTCTGCATAGCTGAGGTAACCAGGTGCTCACTCATTGCATTTCCCTTTTCCCTGTGGGCAGAATTGCAAGCCCAGGGGAGGTTCCCTTGGCATTGAGCCATGCAGCCTTGGGGTGAGGTGCTATAGGTAAAATGAATTTTTTTTTTTACCTTTTTAAATGCTTCTATTTTAAGATTTTTGTGCTCCAGCAGTCTGGTGGAACTTCTTTGCTGGACACCCAAATCTTACAAAGTTACTCTCATCCACATATGGTAGTTGAAATTTTGCAGGGTGATGATAGCAGAAAACTCCAGTTTACCATCTTGCTAATGCCACTGGATAGCTTATTGTTAATGTATTTAATACCAAGTATTCCAAAACTTACACTGTCATGGGTTTACTTTTTTCCTTTATTTTCTTTCTTCCCTCTCTCTCCCTATCTTTCCTTTCCCTCTCCTTCCCTCCTTCTCTTCCTTCCTTTCTTTTCTTCTTTCCTTCCATCTTTCTTTTAGATACAGCTAATTCCTGTTGGAAGTTAGAAGATTATTTTATCCTCACTAGGTTTTGAAAGATTAATGGCTAAAATTTTCCAGAGTCATTAAAATGCCAGTGTATATAAATTTGTTGCTAACTTGTAGAAGAGAAAGGTTTGTACATGCCAGTCCTGTTAGTGCTTCTTTCATGTGATGAGACAGATCCTTTGTTGTTAATGCTAACAAACACTATTTGCTTTAATAGAAAAGATATACCTTTTGCAATGTATTATAAAATAAATGGAGCAAAGAAACTGATTTGCATAAAATGATAGTAGGGACCTCTCAGTTCTTTGAGGCTGGTAAATCCTTCTTCAATGGATATTGCATATTCTGTACATAGTCTAAAAGGCAAATTTTATCTAGTTAATATTTCCTTTATTCCTTTTTTTGTCTTAACCGAATACCAATGTTACTTTACCACCATAATACCACTCCCTAATGTTTATTAAGGATGTTTATCTGACATGGGATCTCTTTCAGGCATATTGGCAATGTTCAGAAGAGCCAATTTGGTTGTTTAATCTCTCATCTATCAAGAAGACAGCAATTTTTCCCCTTTGGTGGTCTGGTTGAAAAGTTTCCTTTTCACAGCTGTGAACCTTCTGCCTCAGCATTTTATATTCCTGGGTTTGATACTAATGGTGTCTCTTGATACAGTAAATGCACGTTCATTAACTCCTATCAAACAAGTAATTCTGTTCTTTTTATAGCTACTTATTTTTGGTGAAAAAAGAGAAATATTTTCATTGAAAATGCTAGATAGCATACTAAGCTTGCCTGATTGATTACTGGAAGAATACATACATTCAGGTTTTTTCTAGAGTACTGTATTAAAGCAAATATTCCAATAAAGTGAGTCACACAAGCTTTTTTTTGGCATCCCAGGGCATTCAAAAGTTATCTTTATACTATATTTATAGTGTTATATCCAAAAATGTACCTATTTTAATTTAAAAATACTTTACAGCTGAAAAATGCTAATGATCGTCTGGGCCTTCAACAAGTCATAATTCTCTTTGTCGGTGTGGAGACTTGCCTTGATGTTTCTGGCTGCTGACTGATCAGGGTGTTGGTTGATGAAGGTTGAAGTGGCTTAGGTAATTTCTTAAAATAAGATAGCAATGAATTTTTTCTCATCAATTGACTCCTCCTTTTGTGAAAGATTTCTCTGTAGCATTTGCTGCTTTTTGATAGCTTTTAACCAAAGTAGAACTTTCCAAAATTGAAGTCAATCCTCTCAAACTCTGCCAATACTTTTTCATCTATGTTTATATAATATTCTAATCCTTTGCTGTCATTTCAACAGTGTTCATAGCATCTTCACCAGGAATAGATTTTACTTCAAGAAACCACTTTCTTTGCTCATCAATAAGAAGCAAATTTTCATTTGTTGCAATTTTATCTTCAGATTGCAGCAATTCAGTTGCACCTTCAGGCTCCACTTCTAATTCTAGTTCTCACATCATTTCTACCATCTCTGTGGTTACTTGCTCCTCTGAAGTCTTGATCTCAGCAAAGTAATCCAGGAAGGTTGAAATCAACTTCTCACAAACTCCTATTAATGTTGATATTTTGACTTCCTCTCATAAAGCATAAATTTTCTTAATGGCATATAGAATGGCAAATCCTTTCCAGAAGGTTTTCAATTTACTTTGCCCAGATCCGTCAGAGGAATCACCATATGTGGAAGCTATAGCCTTAAGAAATGTATTTCTTAAATAATAAGACTTGAAAGTCAAAATTACTCCTTGATCTGTGGATTGTAGAAGGGATATCATCTTAGCAGATATGAAAACAACATACATCTCCTCGTACATCTCCATCAGAGTTCTCAGTGATTAGGTACATTTTCAATGAGCAGTAACTTTTGAAAAGATTTTCTTTTTTTTTTTTTTCTGAGCAGTAGGTCTCAACAGTGAGCTTAAAATATTTAGTAAACATTTCTATAAGCAGATGTGCTGTCATTCTGGCTTTTCTTTTTCTATTTATAGAAAATAGGCAGAGTAGACTTAGTATAATTCTTAGGAGCCCTAGATTTTTAGAATGGTAAGTGAGTGTTGGCTTCCACATAATGTCACAGCTGCATTAGTGCCTAACAAAGGAGTCAGCCTGTCCTTTGTAGCTTTGAAGCCAGGCATTGACTTCTCTCTCTAGCTATAAAACTCATAATGGCATCTTCTTCCAATACAAGACACTTTCATCTACATTGAGAATCTGTTGTTTAGTGTAGCTCTCTTCATCAATTATCTTAGCTAGTTTTTCTGAATAACTTGCTACAGCTTCCACATTAGTACTTGGTGCTTCACCTTGCATTTTTATGTCATGGAGATGGCTTCTTTTCTTAAATCTCATGAACTCACCTCTGCTAGCTTCCAGCTTTTCTTCTGCAGCTTTCTTACCTCCTGGCCTTCATTATTTGGAGACAATCAGGGCCATTCTCTTCATTATGCTTTCACTTAATGGAATATTATGGCTGGTTTGATCTTCTATTCAGAACACTCAAATAAGGCTGTTTTGCCTTCTTATCATTCATGTGTTCACTAGAGTACTACTTTTAATTTCAATAATTTTTCCTTTGTATTCACAACTTGTTTAGCTGTTTGGCACAATATGGCTACCATTTGGCCTCTTGGCTTTCAATATGCCTTTCTCACTAAGCTTAATCATCTGTATCTTTTGATTTCAAGTGAGAGACAGTGACCCTTTCTCTTAAACACTTAGAGGCCATTGTAGGCTTATTAATTGGACTAATTTCAATATTGTTGTGTCTTATGGAATAGGGAAGTCTAAGGAGATGGATGGAGGTGGAGGAACGGTCAGAGCAATCAGAATAGGCATGTCATTCATTGATTAAGTTCACCATCTTATGTGGGCATAGTTCATGCTGTCCCCCAAATGACTGCAATTGTTACATCAAAAATTACTGGTCACAGATCACCATAAGAGATATAATAATAATAATAAAACCATTTAAAATATTGTGAGAATTACTGTAATGTGGAAAAGAGACACAAAGTGAGTACATGCTTTTAGAAAAATGGTGCTGATAGACTTGCTCAACACAGGGTTGCCACAAACTTTTAATCTGTAAAAAACAATTTCTGTAAAATGCAATAAAGTGAATAATAAAATGAGTTGCAGCTGTGTATATATGGAACATATATGCCTATTTATATATAATTTTATAATCTATTATTTGTATTACATTTTTATTATTTAAAGTCTGAAACACATATGGAGAAGACAATGAAATGAATTTCCATGTTTCTGTCAGTCAGCTTAGACAATGACCAACTCAGGGCATCCTTATTATATTTTTTTTTTGCACCCTCCTCTCATTTTATCTGATATACTGAAGTAAACCCCAGACATTTCACATGATTCATAAATCTTTGAGTATATATTTGTTAAATATAAGAACAATTGAACAATCCCATAATATCCTTTAAAAGTTAACAATAATGAAAGTATATTTAATATAGTCAGCTTTTAAACAGGTAGTTATGTTAAGTGTTTTGTCTAAGTCAACTTGCAGAACTTTTCACCCATAAGTATAATCTTATGATGCTGATTTGGCATGCAGTCTATTATCACAGATACCCAGTTATCAGGATGCAGTTAATGTTTACCACCAATTGCATTGAATTCTAGGTGCTTAAACCTGGGCTCTCCCTTTCTGTGCTCAAGGCCAGCCCTAAAGTAAATTTTGAAATACAGTAAATCTGATCTTCTTTTCTGCACCCCGTTCCCAGGAACCCAGCTGTCTCATGAATGTTGCCCCTAGAACTCACAAGAGGGCATGGAACCCAGCATCTTCCTATGCTCCACAGTGCTGCCCACTACTACACCACCTACCTTTTATCCCCACTGCTATCAGCAAGACATTATTCTACTCTCTCAGAGCTCCATTTCCTGAGCTTAATTTTAGTAGAAGAGCAATTCGTATTAATTTATGTCTGTGAATATTATGTCTAATATCTGTGAATTGGAAATACTCATTTTTGTAAAAGCCACCATTGCATTGTTATTGTTAATGATAGCCTCTGGCAGGTAAAACAGGAATGTCAGAGGAGATAGAAGCTGAAACAACGGTCATTTGTGTTTCTGGGTGATATGTAAGCTCTGGGTGGACCGAAAGTCACAAATAAAAAAGATCTGATGAAGGCATGTCTAGCCCATTATTCGGACTTTTTCTATTTGCATGCTTATTCTCATGTTTTTTGGTTATATTATTTTTGGTTATAACTTTAATAGAAACAGACAGAACAAGAGAAGAAGTAAGTTGTGAAGGAATAATGTAAGGTAGAAAGAAAGACAGAGGTAGGAGGGAAACCAGAAGGGAGATGAATGCTCTGTGGAACATTGAACTATGTGTGATCCTGACAAATTTCTAAAGAATGAAACTGTTGCTTTAATAACATGTAGTTATTAAATGATTACTTAATGATAGACACACGGAAATTCTTTTATTGTCTTCTCTGTTATTGTATGTATTTGAAATTTTACCTAAAGATGAAAATAACCTAGACTATAAATATAAGAGATGAAAATGAGCTTCTTAAGAAGACGGAGCAGTATTCAGAGACTTTCTCCTTATCAACATGCATAAAATTTCTCTTGAGAATTATTATACATATATACATTTATATACACACATACTCAACTATATATAAATGTAGCCAAAAAGGAAAGAAAATGGGATAAATTAAAGCATTCTTAGAAATATTTTAACAAAACAACTTGTTAAGACCCACAATTTTAAAGAGAAAAAAGTGGACTCTGCTAACATTTTAATAGCTTATACTATTATCTAAAAAGTAGGTGCATATATGCATACAAAGCATGAAAGGCCGAACCAGCAAAAATTAAAGTGCCAAAATTTAATTGTACAAATGAAGAGTCTAGAATCAACGAAGTACAGTGACACTTTCTCTTCAAAATATTCTGTCTTAACAACTTGCTTTGTAAAGCATTTGGAAGAATGCTTTAACTCACCACCATTTTGCTTTTTTTTCTTTTACAGGACCGTAGTTATTCACCAACATAATTAATTCTTGCATTTCATATTTTTTTATGTAACTTATTTTGAATGAGCCACTGTTTACTTTTATATTTCCTCTGTTTTGACCTTTAATAAAATTCCAAGAGTATAAAAGGTACTGCTATTCACTTAGGAGAGAAAGTCTTTTTGTTCATTTTAAATAAAAGGAGATAAGAGGAATATTAACGAATGATATAAAGTGGATGAATAAAAGTACTTGAAAATGGTTTTCCTCAGAATGGTGTTAATGGCTAAATATTTCAGGCTTTCAGCAACTGAATTATTTACTGGCACACACACACAAAAATGCAAAGCTTTAATTTAGGAATGGATGTGCTTTTATGTATTTCTAGGTTCCATTCAAAATCACTTTTACAGAACTGGAGCATCATTATATCTAGGACTACCCCTGAAAAACCTATGATTTATATATTTCTTTTTCTTTCTTTCTTTCTTTCTTTCTTTTTTTTGAGATGGAGTCTTGCTCTGTCATCCAGGCTGGAGCTCAGTTGTGCAATCTTGGCCCACTGTAATGCCTGCCCCCCAGGTTCAAGTGATCTCCTGCCTCAACTTCCCTAGTAGCTGGGAGTACAGGTGCCCACCACCATGCCCAACTAATTTTATATTTTTCAATAAATAGAGGAGTAGCATGAATGGTTAACAGCCTCATTTCCAAAAATGTGGTAGAATCCCAAGTGCTGTTGTATAATCTTTAATATAAGAAATTTGGTGATGGGTAGGATTTTGGTATTTTGCACAATATAATCTGATGCTGTATCAGTTAACCTTGCATTTTCAAAGGCCCCTACTGCCTTGATGCAGAGGACTCACCATGTGCATGTTTCTCAGCACATCCTTGCAGCAGCTTTAGTACGTCTTCACATTTGACTTTGTCTATTCTTGTGTTTGCAAGGGAAATCCTAATAATCTGCTGTATTTTCTAAATGACACATTTAATAATCCCAGAGTTTGCAACTTGCACCGTTTGAAGCACATGGAGCTTTCATTTTGTGGTTAAGGGTGGGTTTTATGGACATATGACTGTATGTGTGAACTGGGCTCTTCATAGCAGTGGAGTGAGAGATCAAGTGATGGAGGGGAAGATGAGAAAAACTTCGGAATTCCTTCCTGACTCCATCCTGTAAATGGGGTTTGGTTGCCTATAGGAAGGGAGACAGCAATCCAATAAACTGGTTTTCTGTAAAGACTGTGTGGGTTCTGTGTTGTCTAGGGGATAAAATAAGGCTTGCAGGTGAAAAGGCCTTTTCTTGTTTAACCTTCTTTTACAGAAGTTGAATTTAGTCAAGTGGCTTTAGAAGCAGAAGGTGAGAATGCCCTTGGCATGGACTTTGCATTCTTACAAAGAGTATTTTGCTGTGGTCACCCAAAGGGAGATACCGGAGCAAATGAGGGAAAAGGAACAGATGCTATCTGTTTACTGTAGCTGGCAGATTGGTTTGGGAGCAAAGTGAGACATCCCTATGAGGGTTTCAAGAAACGCAGAAATCCTCTGATATGGTTTGGATGTCCTGCCCAAATCTCATGTTAAATTGTATCCCCTCTTGTTGGAGGTGGGGCCTGGTAAGGAGGTGTTTGGATCATGGGGGTGCATCCCTGGCAAATGACTTGAGCTATCTCCTTGGTATTAGATGAACTCTCACTCTGGGTTCTGGTAAGATTTGGTCATTTAAAAGTGTGTGGCACCTCCCGTCCCCTCTCCCCCTCTGTCTTGCTCCTTCTTTTGCCATGTGACGTGCCTGCTCTTGCTTTGCCTTCTGCCGTAATTGGAAGCTTCCTGAGACCTCCCCATAAGCAGATGCTGCTCTGCTTCCTGTATAGACTGTAGAACTGTGAGCCAATTAAACCTCTTTTGTTATAAATTACCCAGTCTCAGGGATTTATTTATAGCAATGCAAGAATGGCCTAATACACCCTTTGAATAAGTGGTAGAAATATAATGAGTAGATGGGGCTCAGCCCTTGTAATTTGAGCATTGATGTAAGTATGACCTTTTTAAAAATATTTTCATTTATTCGTTCTTTCTTCCTTTTCTTCCTCTTTTTTTAATCTTTTTATTTTTAAATCACATGCTGGTGAAACTTGGAGCATATTGACTGTTTTCTTGTATTGTAATGTAAATATATATTATTGTAACACATTAGGCAGAAGAGGGTTATGAATTATAAAAGAACCAGATGTCACAATTTCCGTAAGTAAAAGGTTGTCATGGAGGTCAAGGGACAGCTTACTTTTGCCAAAACACATCTGTTAGTTTCTGATCACAATGTGGATTTTGTTTGTTTCTGGAAGTTCTTAATCTTCATTCAAGGATCAAATAACTAAATATTGCTTGGGGTGAAAAGTTCCATCTCCAGTAATGAGGTATAGATGTAGAATATTGAGGGAATTATTAAGGGATCTTTATACAATGCATTACATGTATACTTAGGTTGGTGATCTATTTAAAATATATTAGCAGTTCTTCCAGGAAAAAAAAAAAACTTAACTGAAAGTTTATTCTGTGCCAAGAATGCTTAAACTAGGAATTCTTTGTAATTTAGTATGCCTCTACCCATGTTATCATGTGAAATATATAAAGTCACATTTAATTTGTTTAAAAATATTTCACATGGCTGTGTGCAGTGGCTCACACCTGTAATACCAGCACTTTAGGAGACTGAGGTGGGTGGATCATCTGAGGTCAGGAGTTCAAGACCAACCTGGGCAACATGGTGAAGCTCCATCTCTACTAAAAATACAAAAATTAGCTGGGTGTGGTGGTGCACACCTGTAGTCCCAGCTACTTGGGAGACTGAGGCAGGAGAATTGCTTGAACCCAGGAAGCAGAGGTGGTTGTGAGCCGAGATTACACCGTTGCACTCCAGCCTGGGCAACAAAAGCAAAAATCCATCTTAAAAAAAAAATTCATATGACTTGATACACTGATTCAACTATACACTTGGACTTTGCTCTTCGGTAGCACATTATCTTTAGTATTTGACTGTTTTCAGAAAAACAGACTGAAACTGAAATACAGTTTTTGTATTTGAATTGGTGAATATGTTCTTGCTTTAAGATTTCATAAAATCTCCTTATTTTTGATATAAAGTTGTAGAACTGTATAAATCTAAATCATAAATGTAGAGACTATGCTTTGCTGTTTGCAAATCAAAAAGTAAATATTTGCCACGTTGTTAACATTTCAGCATCCTTCAGAGCACACCTATTTTTTTGCATTAATGCTTTTCTTTACTTAGTTAGTTACAAGAAAATACATCATGTGCTAAAATATTGGTCTAAATCTAACTTTAGAATTTTCTCCACTGATATTTTTACAGTAAAAAAAATTCCTGATCCAGTTAGCCCTCTGCTCTTTTGATTTTGTATAATCTCCCTGTAGGTATAGGATAATATATATCCCAGGTCGTGATGGCACACAGTTTTGTATCCCCATCCCAAATGTCTCTCCTGAGACTCAGGTGCGATGCCTAGCTGCATACTAAAAATGTTTTCTTGGATGTCCCACAGACAGCCCACATATGACATACCTCATGCTGGACTTTCCTCTCAATCTGTTCTTGTTTCTATTTTAAAGAATGGCTGCACCAGCTTTCCAGCTGCAGGGACTGAAAACTACACGAGCTGTAAAGTCATTGTAAATTCCTTTGTTTCTCCAAATTCCTATGTTAAATTAGAAACCAAGTATTAAAGATCAATTTCCTTTATTGCTGTATCTTATTCCTTCTCCCTCCTGGCATTGCTTTAGAATAGGCTATCATCAGTTCTCCCTGAATTACTGTGATGTCATCCAAAGTGGCCTCTCAGCCTCCAGTGTCACTCTCCCCAGTCCAACTTGGACTTGGAATGCAGGGGTGACTGAGCAAGTCATTCCTGACTTAAAAGCCTTTTAAATCAGGGTCATGTTCAAATTCTCAAGCATACAATATTTTTTTCTCTCTTTCCCCTGCCGTTTCACTGACCTGACCACAACCACCTCACCACATTCCTCTCCCTTGCCCCAGACTTTAGCTCTAGCAATTGCAAAAGGAATTGTAATTCTCCCGTTAACATACTAATGCTTCATTCTCTCATCACTTGCATAAGCTGTGCTCTTCACTTTTCCTCCATTCTTCAAGACTCATCTCAATAATCACATCTAGAATTGAGTTTCATAGACTTTTTAGTTTCATTGAGTGATGCTGCTCCCTCTGTTTCCTCAGGAGACCTCTAAATATATCTAATAGGAGCTGTTATACAATGACTTGGAATTGCTAGTAACTTGTTCATCTCCTTATTGAAGTACTTGAAGTTAAGACTATATGTCTGATTACTATTTTTATTCTAAGTGCTAATATAGCATCTGGAGTGTAGTAGACACTCAATAAATATATTTTGGCTGACGGAATAGAAGATAATCATAAAATCTAACACCTACTAGTCCTTATATATCACCAGTGATGTATAAGTGTATCACTATACTTACATATCACTTAGATTGGCTAAGTTCTATAAACATATATGTGTGTGTACACACAATTAATCCTTACAACAAACCTATGAAGTAGGTACTATTATTAATCCCCTATTGAACTGATAAGAAAAGTGAGGTATAATGAAGTTAAGAAAAATACCTGGGGTCACAGCAGGTAGGCAGA
The DNA here is from genome assembly GCA_004024885.1 of Saguinus imperator. NCBI lineage: Eukaryota > Metazoa > Chordata > Mammalia > Primates > Cebidae > Saguinus > Saguinus imperator. The sequence continues at coordinate 69,982 of PVHO010005403.1, read as the reverse complement.
AAATCTGAAATTGGACTACAGGAAGCCTTTAGTTTGGCTCCAGAATCTATGCTTCTAACGCCTATCTGTGAATAAGTAAAGTCTGTGGTTTAATTGAAAATGTACTAGTTGCTTCAGAAACTTTTTAGTTATCTTCTTGCTAAATCTAGTTTATATAAATACAACTTCATAAATAGCACTTTGAATTAGTCACATAAGTATAGCTCTGCTCTACATAGCAGCAAATACTCTTCCTATAGTGACTTTGCTATATTCCTGATTTTATTTCTATTCACCAACTCACTGGTCCTTGTCCATTTCTCTTGTATAATGTTCTTCACTGTCCAGTAGCCACAATTTTGCTAGCAACAATCTTTCAAGTCATGTGTTCTCTTCCTGTTTTGATTATTACCTGTATCTCTCTTGGCATCGAATTAATCTTTATTTTTGGAATAATATCTTTGATATGACACTTTTTATTCATTAAAATTTAATTTCCTTTTGAATGTGATATAGACCACTGGCTGGATGCCTAGATCAGAAGATGTTGTGGATCATAAAAAACAGTCATTTTGCATCTCATTGTCTAGTACTTGGGACCACACCCATGCTGTTTACATTGCATTTAACCCTGTTTGGGAACTTGCTATTTTGAACATTGTGTCCTCAGTGGAAAGCTGCAATTCTAGTAAAGGCAAGAATTTTTTTAAAAGTAGTAAAATTGAAATGATAACAAGCTTTCTTTACTGCTTGATGAGACAATATGCTGCTGGTTTGGGAGTTTAGAATGAAAAACATGAAAATTTTACTATTAGGAAATGTTTTCAAGCACTTATTATAATTGAAAGTTTTGAAATCAACATAAAAATGTATAATAGTGAACCGCAGCTTGAGTACCTGCTGTAGTCACTGCTCCATGTATTATGTTTTTAAATCTCAATGCAAAATGTTACGTTAAATTTATTTTTGTTTACATTTTTATTTTTTCCCCTTGCCTCTGGGTATCAGTTATTTCATGTATATCTTTGCCATATTACAAAGTTTTAATATAGTGAAATATTTCTATCATATTTCTGTGCATTTTAGGTTTTCTTTCTTGATTACTGAGGTCTTTTTTATTTATATTTATTTATTTATTAAGAGGAAATCTCCCTCTGTGGCCCAGGCTGGAGTGTAGTGGCACAATCTTGGCTCTCTGCAACTTCTACCTTCTGGGTTCAAGTGATTGCCCTGCCTCTCACATCACTAAGGTCTTATTTGTATTTGTAATCTCAGGTTTTCAGTATGAGTCTTCTTATATTGGTTTTATAAGTTTTGTTTTACCTTTGAGTATGTTTAAATCATCTGAAACAAATGTTTGCTTCAGGCATTTTGCTAGGATGTATTATATTTATTATCTCCTTGTATCTTTTCTCCATTATTAAAATATTACTTCTAATTGATTTTTCAATCTACAGTAGGAGAGCTCAACAGAATCCAAGCACTCTTGAAATTCATCCACTGAGTCATTTACTTTGCAAATCCTAATTTTTAAAATTATTTTATTTAATACTGTTTACTCCAGAAAGTCCTTTCTTTGTATTGGGCTTGTAATTGCTTCAGGTATTCTGATTATGCATTTTTATTTAAATCATCAGCTATCTTCTCCAGAGGTTTTCGATAGCCAGAATGTGTTTATTTGTTTTGACTTTCTCTCCTTCTCTCTCTCTCTCTCTCTCTCTCTCTCTCTCTCTCTCTCTCTGTTATTGGACTCTGTAGAGATATCATTATATTACTTTAAAAATCATCTCTGTTGGAATAGCCCGTAGCCCTGGTGGCCATTGTGTCACATGTGTCAGATCCTCTATATTCACCAGATCACTCTCTGATGCTTGTCACAGGCTCTCACTCCATCTATAATTGAGAAAAGCCACATCAGATCTCTATTCTGTGACTCTACCCAACACTTTCCTGGCCTTTGACTTGGGAAAGAGAGAGATGAGAGCTGGGAACTGAGGGGCAGTGATCACCTCCCCAGAACTTTCAGCTCCCGATCTACCACCCCCCAGGCCTCTTCCCCCTACACACATTCCCGATCATGTTTTAAGAACATATCTATAGATTTACCTAAGGGAAGCTTTTGTTTCTGAGGGATCATCAGTTACAAGCACCTGGATTTCTTCTAAGGATATAAATTCCTAGGTCATTCCCATGTGATAGTTAATTGACAGGTTTTATGTTTTCAGTTTTCTCTGTGCTTATAAGGCACATGTTTATCTGGGATAGCAAATGCTATACATTTGTAGGTGTGGTAAAAAGAAATGTATAGGAGAGAGGAAGCCTGTGTTTTCTTGTGTCTCTCAGTTTGTCTGCGGAGACTGGAAAGTGAGAAACAGTTTTACCCCTTTCCTTTCAGAGCTGTCACTTCTGTGACGTCAGTCACCTTGCCCACCATTTCTCATCATTTGTGGAGCAGAAAATCCTCAGTTCTGCTTCTTCTACTTCTGGTGTTTTGCAAGGGTTCCCTTCTCATTAAAAGATTTTGGACAATAATATTTACCTTGGGAACCATCACCTGCTAGACAATTTTGGATTTAATTCCCTAATGAAAGAATTCTAGCTCATTAGAAAATTTTCATGATTACTGAGCAAATCAAGTAGGATGCCTAATACCAGAAAGATGAAAATATTGTTTTAGTTTTCCTCATTTCTCCAGCACCTATAAAAGTGCCTGGCACACAGGAGATGCTGGCAAATGTTTTTTGAATAGCAAATTGGATTTAGCAATACAATTAGACTCATGGATGTGTGAAAAATGTATGATAGGGATTGTTCTTGTCTGCATAAAGCATAAAATTGTGTTTATATTATCTCTCTTACAGTATAAGAAATTATTCATATTTTAATCTCAAAATGTCTAGAGAAATGTAGTATATACTACTTGGGCTTAATGGTTTATTATATTACTCATCTTACATTTGTTCTGTGCCTTTCTTTGTGGTTATTTTAAAAATACATTTTTGCACATTGGTTTGCTGTTTTCTTTCTAGGATGTAAATATGACCCCAGGGCCCCCAGCTATGTATAAGTCATCCAGAAAGACTACTACCTCAAGTATATCTTTGCTTTCCCCTTCAAAATAAAAGATCTATCTGATTATCTGAACTAAGTTAAAGTGAACTAAATAAATGATGAAATAAAGAGGAAAAGTAATTATTTTAAACATGAGATACAGCATTAGGGGTATGACATTTTTCACATTCTTTTCTTATCAATGACACTTTTAAAGACCTTTTTTACCTCGCATGGACTTATAAAAATAGGACATTTTTAATGAAAATATTGTTCTTTTTCAGGGAAGAAATATTACATGCAGCACACATTCGGGGTGAATTAGGAAAAGGCAGCATTCTGCTTGGCATGCTGCTTATCTTGCTTCTCATGGGGACCAGGTCAGTGTATAGTCATCCCTTGATATCCGTGGGGAATTGGTCCAGGACCCCTATGGATACCGAAATCCATGAATGCTTTTGTTCTTTATATAAAATGGTGTAGTATTTGCATATAGCCTACACCCATCCTCCTGTATACATTAAATAATCTCCAGATTACTTTTAATACCTTGTACAAGTTAAATGCTATGTAAAGAGTTGATATGTTGTATCATTTAGGGAATCATGAAAAAAGTCTGTGCATGTTAAGTACAGGCATGAGAATCCATTTTCTTTCTAATATTTTCAATATGTGGTTGGTTGAATCCATGGATACGGAACACATGGATACAGAAGGCCAACTATGATTATCTTTTAGGGTCCATCCAATTCAGATATCCAGAACAAAATGTGAAGAAGTTTTTGTTTCTTTTTTTTTTTTTTGAGATAGAATCTTGCACATTTGCCCAGGCTGGAGTGCAATGTCACAATCTTGGCTCACTGCAACCTCTGCATCCCACATTCAAGCCCTCCTCCTGCCTCAGCTTCCTGAGTTGCTGGAACTACAGGCACACACTACCACACCCGGCTAATTTTTTTGTATTATTAGTAGAGACTGTTTAGACCTGTTGGCCAGGATGGTCTTGATCTCTTGACCTTGTGATCCACCTGCCTCGGCCTCCAAAAGTGCTGGGATTACAGGTGTGAGCCACTGCGCCCAGTCTCTGAAGAGGTTCTTTAACTCTGTACTTTATAATAACAACCAGATAAGTAAGTATTATCAAGTCACAGAACGGACTGAAAATTACATGATTAAATAGAAATATATTTGTGTTTTATATGTAAACATATTATAAATAATATAGATTAGGATTCTAGTATTAAATTCATTTTTTTTCATAAAAAGTACTTTTGTGGCTAAGTGAAATATAAGGCTTATCTTTCATAATCCAGGTCAGGGTCAACGAACCTTGTCTTTGTCCTACATTACACACACTTCATGCTGCTTCAAGGCATTTAATAATAGCCATGTAGAATCCACAGTCTGTGAAAGTACTCAAGAGTTACACTTTAGGCAGTCATCATTCACATGCATTTCTATAACCTATAGAAATGCATGTGAATGATGACATCCTTGCTTTTCATTGTATGAAATTTGAGGCAATTCCTTCTGTATTCGCCACATTTTTAAAACACTTGCCACCTCCTTTGTGCTATAATGTTTTCACTCTCTTTGTAGGGTGATTTTACTCTCTGCCATCTAAATCTGTGTCCTTCTCCATTACAGTAAATCACTTTCACTCGACCATTTCTGAATTATGTTGTGGCAGTTTGAATGTTTTACAGTACTTCACTCTAAGGAAGGGGGAATTGATTCCAAATCTAGCATAACAAGACCAACCTCCTTACCTCCCACATTAACATCAAACATTTCCTTGCACTGTGGATTTTACTCTTTGCGTATCACTTGCACGATTTCAGGTTACAGTCCACTGTCCTTTTTCAGAACACAAGTCTACAGTTGACAACAGCTAACATTTTTCAAATAATTACCATGTGGAAAGACTTGTTATAAATGCTTTATCTCTATAAATTCATTTAATCCTTACATGAACTCTATGAAGTAGATTTTGTTATTTTCCTTATTTTTATAGATAAGCCTGAGGAAGAAAGAAGTTAAACAATTTGTCCAATTCATACTTTTAGTTAAAAGAGTAACCAGGATTGAGATGTAAGCAATCAGGAGCCCAAATCTTCACTGGTTACCAAATCCTGAAAATGGTTTTTAGCCTGGATAAAAGTGCCTCATTAGGAAGAAACAAATAAACAGAGGATTGAAACACAGTCAACCTAATTCACATGGAGTATGACAATACACGGGCTGGTAGCTCCCTATATTTAGTAGGTCCTTAGCCTGTAGAGAGCTACTCATCCATTGATCCACAGTTTACCCACCGACTCACAGCTAATACAACAAAAAACTTGCCCACTTGCAACAGGTTATTCTACTCTATTTGTTGATTTCTTTTTGAGGCAAAGATGGCTAGATTCTCCCAGTACTCACTCCTGTTTCTTGAGTAAATGTGCTGTTCAGCCAATGTAGTTTTCATCTTCCCTCCCTCTTCGGAATGACCCAGTGACTGAGTTCCTGTCAATGAGACAAGGGCAGATGTGTATGGGGCATTTAGGGAATCTCTCTTGAAAAGGAGGTTAGTCTCCTTTTTTACCATCTTGCTTAGGTATTGGATTTGATGTTACAGTTTTACATATAGACACCAGCAGGGGCCATGAAGAAGACAGTTGTCTTCTGGGAACAGCTGTGAAGTAAGCTGGAGGGAATCTGAATCTGAATACAACTTTGAGGTACTACTCTACCAGCTCAGTTCCAGGCTACTTTTAAATATAAGAGAAATAACCTTCTGTTTTGTTTAAGCAACTGTTATTTTAGATGTTGTATTATACAGCTGAATCTAACCCACACATACTCTAAGTAGAAGAGTTTCGAACTAAAGGACAATACCAAATCAGGTAAACTGGTTAATAATAATTTGCACATAAAATAATTTAGAGTACAGTTAGTTGCCTATTTTGAAATACAAATGTATTTACTTACATCACTTTTCACATCTTCAAAACATTATCTACTAGAAAGCATAAGGATCAAGGCAATAACAGAATAACTTTTTTTATTAGTTCATTCTCAAAGTGCTATAAAAAACTGCTTGAGACTCGGCAATTTATAAAGAAAAGAGGTTTAATTGGTTCATCGTTTTGCAGGCTATGTAGGCATCTGCTTCTGGGGAGGCCTCAGGAAACTTACAATCATGGCAGTAGGGGAAGCAGGCACATTTTATATGGCTAGAGTGGGAGGAGGAGAGCAAAGGGGAAGGTGCTGTATACTTTTAAACAACCAAAACTTGTGAGAACTCATTCACTACCAGGAGAACAGCAAGAGAAATCCGCCCCAAGTTCCAATCTCCTCCCACCAAGCCTCATCTCTAACACTGGGGATTACAATTTGACATGAGATTTGGGTGAGGACACAATCGAAACCATATCACTCTTAGCATAAAAGAAGTGTTTTTAAACAAAAATATATTCTTTGGTTCTCTTAGAATTGTTTCTTACTGTTTTAGGAAAATGTGTTGTCATTACTGCTTCAATGGATAAGTATAGGATTTGGATATTTAAAAATATTTTAGGCGGACTTTTGATATTGTGTCTATTTCCTCATCGTTTTGTCTTACTTTATGAATGAAAAGCACAATGTTAACACTAATATCTAAACAAAACTTTCATTTCTACCCTTTCCCATTTCTCCTAATGAATTTGTTGCCCCCTTAAAATAAGTCAACTGAGATCTGAATACTGACTAGCTGGTAAGCAGAATCTGCATTTCATTGCTCTAAAAAGTAGTTGCTAGTGTGACTTATTCATGGTTATTTTTACCAAATCTCTCTCCTCTAAACACTGAAGTCATTGCTACTTTTGACATGGCATGCTAGGTTTGGGAGGTTAGTTGGTTTGGGAGTGGGTAAACCTGACCTCCAGTTCTATTCTGTTACTAATGCGTTGAATAATCTTGAGTAGTAAGAGGCACTAAACATTTTTGACTCCTCACTGCAGACACTTGTCTTATTACTTTACATATATTAGCTCATTTTGTCAGTACAACAACCTATTGAGAGGAGTATTCATTATCACTTCCAGTTTACAAATTAGGAATTTTAGAGATTAAGTAATTTGCTCAAGGTTTTAGAGTTCATCTAGACTTAAACCTTCCCCTGTCTACCTACAGATCCTGCACTCATAACCTCTACTCTATATCTCAAGTTATATAACCATTATAATACCAATTACTTTTCTCTGAAATAAAGTTAATATTTAGCCAATCCTTTTGATAGCTTATATATCAAAGAGTCTATGATTAACATTGTGTAAATAATTATTATGTATGACCTAGTTATGATCCATAGGGATCTCATATAACTAACAGCCTCCCAGTACCTCCCCATGCTCTTGCCAGATACTTTGTGAAAAACAGAATTTCTTGAGGCCACTGAAAAGCTTCAGCTTTCTGATAGAGGTCATCAGCTGGCCTGGGGCAGCTAGAGTAAGTTCTATATCATTCACAAAATGGACTATTAATTTAGATAGTAGAAAACTTTGTCTCCATATGTTTTCTTTCTATCTTCCTTCTGACAGTGATACGGAGTATGTCTACCTCCCTTTCTTATGATACTGTAGTTGGCTGGATCCTTATAATATGGAATACAGTCTGCATCTTGAAGTGCCTTATACCTTGCAGAATTAGAAAACTTTGATACAAACATTGCCCATTGGTGTATTAAGTTCTCATTGATCTGCCATGTTTCCATAGTAGTTTACTAACTATTGCATTAAGATGCTTAGGAGTCTTTTCATTGCAACTGCATTTTCCACAAGATGGCATTGTAATTGAAAGTTAAGGGTCTATGGAATTCTTTTTTTTTTTTTTTAGGTTAAATTAACCCAATACAGAAGAAAGCTAAAGTTGGCCTTAGCTACTCTTATTGGCATTGTTCACTTGGTTTTAATGAGATCTGAAGTGTTTTATGGAGCATAGAAAATTATGGTGCTTCATGCGTAAAATGTAGCTTGGTCATCTCCCTTAGTATTCTGCCATACTGCAGTAAACTGTGGCATAACTTTTCTCAGTTTTACTAATGTACTCTTTTAGACACTTATGTGGCCAGTGACTTTCAAAATTATTTCTGAATGTTGTTACATTGTTACTATTACAAATCAGAATTTTTAGTGAAACGTAATCACATGATATATATTTTCTGATATTTTCTTGGTTGAACAAAAATAATAGAACCTGGGAGGTTTATTTTACTTAATGTAGTAAAATACAAGTCATCATATTATAAACTTAGTGAACATAGTATCTGACATACAGTAGAGATTTGATACTTGTTAAATATACAAATAAGACATAATAGGAGGTAGTGGTGATAAAAAGCAAGAGCCACATCAATAAATTCCTAACAAATATTTATTTAAAATTTTGTGTCATTGAGAAATGACATACTTTGTATTATCCAGAATATGATAAATTTTCTAACATATCTGAGTATTTTAGTTTGATTTTGGTGTTTGGATTTTTTCAGGGTTAAAATCTGGCTCATCTTCAAGGGTAGACTGCATGAGTACTGACTGGTAAAACTCATGTTGCCTGTGGTAAAGGGGATGTTTGTAAGTGCAGCAGGAGGAATTATTAAGAGTCAACGACTTATGCACAGTTGAGAAAAGTTTTAAGGTAAAATTAACAGGGAAACCCCTCACTCTGAACCTTGGGTGATATGGAAAGAGAGCAGCTATTCCCAGGTGTCTTTCCCTAAAGAAGTATGATGCACAAGGTTCGTTTAATTGGTTCCAGCAATACATGGCTCTCTCTTGCTAGCAATTAAGATAAAAGATAAGTAACAAGCTGTGACGAACATTCCATCTTAAAGTCTGAACTTGAGTAATTAAATATAGACAGAAAGTGTACTTTCTCTAGTCTTTACAGAAGTCACGATGAAAGAAATGATCCATTCTGACACAAAGCAGAGAATTCCATAGAGCAATCTGAGATAGAGAAGACAATCGGCGGAACATGCTGAATGGGCATAAATGAAGGACCTCATGCAAAAGCTGAAGGAGTTTAGCTCTACCTTTGAAACGGTAAAGGCTTTTAAGCGGGAGAGTATCGAAATGTGATTTATTTATTGGAGCACTCCCTCTGGCATCTGAATAGAAATGGAGTAAAAGAGATGCAGCTGAAGCTGAGAGGCTTTCTTTTTCGCAGATAATGAAGATAGGAACTAGAGCAGATTAGTTGGGATATAGAAGTCATGGATTTGAGAATTATTTATGAGAAAAATACCATCCAGGCTTGGTAATGGATTAAATGTGGGGGAGGAAGGAGGCTCAGACTGACTCTCAGATTGCTAATATGGGTGACTGGGAAGATTTTAATTTCATCCACTGAGTTAGGAAATCTAGAGAGATGGGTATTTTGGGAAGATGATGCATTCAGTTATTCAGAGATTTTTTTTTCTTTTAAAATGCACATGATTTTGGAGAGGAAATTCATTAAGCTTTAGTAACTATTTAAAACTGGTAATATTGTTATTTACAGAGGAAGAAACAAGAGAAAGAGGAAGCTGGAGCCCTGACAGGGACCATACCCACTTCACTGCTCTGCCTGGCATGTCTCAGCCTTTGTTCCTGTACTTCTAAAACGTATCTAAGCAGTGTATTGTCACTCTGCAGAGGATCCAGGCTTTGGCTCAGCTCTACCAATAAGCTTAGAAATTGGGAGGGGGGACACTATGGAAAGTTCTGTTGTTTAAGGCATCAGGTGATCAAAAGAGGATTCCTGCAAATCTATGCCTTTTCTTTTTATTTTTTATTTTGAGACAGAGTGTCCTTTGTTGCCCAGGCTGGAGTGCAGTGGTGCTATCTCATCTCACTGAAACCACCACCTCCTGGGTTCAAGCGATTATCCTGCCTCAGCCTCCAGAGTAGTTGGGACTTCAGGGGTGTACCACCATGCCCAGCTAATTTTTGTTATTTTTAGTAGTGATGGGGTTTCACCATGTTGGCCGGGCTGGTCTCAAACTCCTGACCTCAAATGATCTACCTGCCTTGGCCTCTCAAAGTGGTGGGATTACAGGCAGATACATATTTTTAAAGAAATATTTTTCTTTATTTTTTCAGACAAAGACAAGGCATCCTTATTGCCAACATCCTTAGCATTGGGAGTCTGAGTGCTGATCTTCAGAGAAGTTCTGGCCTGTTCTGTAGTTGCTTTACTGTTCTAATGCAAACTTACAGGTTTGTGAATTCATAGTACAGGCATAGCGCTCATGCAGGTTGACCTCATATGTCAATTAGTACTTTTCTTCTGTAAAACATCTCCTCTTTAGCATGCATCTTTAATTCAATTTGAAGAAGGTTATTAAAATGTATTGATATATTGTGTTTTTCTTCTATACGAGCAGTATGAGACTATGAACTTCTGTGGGTTTTATGTAAATCATAGATTCTTTCCCAAATTTTAGATAGTTAAGATTAGTGTAAAGAAAATAATTTAAAGGTTCTTCATTTGTTTTTAGTATCTACAGTACAGTTGCTTTACATACAATTCTAGCAAAATATTCCAAATGTGCCCTGTTCATTGTCATGAAGCTTCTGGGATATCCGTATTCTGTAAATTGAATTTGCCATTTCTAGAAAGTTGAGAATACATGAGAAATCTTGGAAGATACAAAAGCTGATTCACCTGACTCTGGGGTAACAAGAAAATTCCATATTCTGTTCTGGAAAAAATAGTGACACATATAAAAATTAACTTTTTTGACATGCATAGAGAGTAATGAGTAATATGTGGTCATTATGAGTCTTCTTTGAAACTTAGGGATCAAAAGGAAACAAAATGAAAAAGAAAATTTGTCCAAAATAAAAGATAAGAAAGAAAACCATTGTTCAAAACATTAAATAGCCATAAATCTTATATTCATCTCAGGAAGAACTTCATGGCATAAATAATAAGATTGTTTAGTGTCTTTATTATTTGATGCATAGGCAATATTACAACCTAATTTTTGGTCTCCATGCAAATAATTAAGTCCTTATGTGAAATACACCTGACACCAATAATCCTTTGCGAGTAGAATAATTTAATGGGATCTCAAGTTCTTCACAAATAGTATCTAATTTGATCACTGAAAAAATGTTCACACAAAAAAGATAAACACCAAGATTAAAAGGACTCAAGGTGATATTTAGAACCATAATTTGTTTCTTAGTTTCTTAGCAACCAGGAACTAACTACACAGATTTCTTTTTAAATGTCTTATTGCTTTTCAGAACTTTAACACACAGTTTGGACAGATGGTCAGTGGAAAGGTTTCTTATAGAATTGTTCAGTGAACAGTGATCTTTAAGAAAATACATTTTTCCTTAAAATTTGCATAGCAGAGGCATCAGATAATTGTACATCTCATTTTGGAACTAAACCCAGTATGTTTAACTTTAGTTATTTTCGTGGTAAATCATAAAACTAAAGAAGATGTTTCTGTAACTGAGCTTCATAGTTATTTTTCTTTCTTCTTTTGCCAAGTGTTGCCCTGGAGAACAACTGAGACTTATTTAAGAAAACCTTGGGTATTATGAGTATTAATTCTCACAACAATAGATCAGTACATGTCTGTCTGCAATTCGGCATAGAGCACAGTCAACTAAAAAGAACAGTTTCGGCCGGGCACGGTGGCTCACGCCTGTAATCGCAGCAATTTGGGAGGCCGAGGCGGGTGGATCACGAGGTCAAGTGATTGAGACCATCCTGGTCAGCATGGTGAAACCCCGTCTCTACTAAAAATACAAAAAATTAGCTGGGCATGGCGGCGCATGCCTGTAATCCCAGCTACAGAGGAGGCTGAGGCAGAAGAATTGCCTGAACCCAGGAGGCGGAGGTTGCGGTCAGCCGAGATTGCGCCATTGCACTCCAGCCTGGGTAACAAGAACGAAACTCCATCTCAAAAAAAAAAAAAAAAAAAAAAAAAAAGCTATTAGAATAGTTCTATTTTTTATTTTTTTTTGGAATTTTTTATGATAAATTCTAAGAGCATCATAAGAAAAGTGTTTTCAGTAGCAAGTTGAAGCACACAATCTTAGGACTAGGTTTTCTAAATTGAGTTTGTTTTAGTTTTTATTTATTTATTTATTTTTATTTTTTTACGATTATAAATATTATATGGATATTTTGGAACCCTCGTATTAATTCTATAAATAAATATTAGCCCACATCCATAAAAAATGACTCATGTTTCTTTCTAATGAATTGACCACTACATTTCCGAAGTTATGAAATGGCCAACAGACCATAGAAAGATAATTCTTTAGGCTCCTGTTTGAAACCAACAGCTTCAGCAAACTGCTGGCCTTGATTCAGGGTCAAATGTTTCAGTTTTTAATATAGACCCACTAGAAACGAAATAGAGAAGAAAAATCAATACTTATTCTCTACTATCATTATTAGAAAAAATTCTAAACTGTGTTTGATAAATTATGATTTTATATTTTTCCAGCTATCTCATTTGATTTGTTTTCTCGGTTTCCTTATGATGCCATATATATATATAATGATTTAAAATTAAGGCGCTATGAATAGTGGCTTTAAGCAGCTATGTAATTTCTCCCAGAGCCAATTACTATGCGCAGTAAAGGGTGAAACGCTGTGAAATAATAAATGTTATTATGCACTACTAGAAATAAATTTCAATTGTTAGTTGAGCATAAAAACACATTTTTTGTAAACAGAATGGTTTTAATAGTTTCTTGAATCTATACATCGTGTATAAAAATGATTTTTTCTCTTAGTTCAATAAAACTCAAATACCATTTTTCCTAATGATTTGGAAAATGATTTGAAAGAAATATTATTTTATGTGTTTGTTTCTTTGAATGAAGATGTGATTATGTCACACTGCATGCCTGTATCAAAACATCTCATGTACCTCATAAATACATACACTTACTATGTACCCACAGAAATTAAAAAAAGAAAAGAAAAGAAAAAAAGAAAAACATGTTTTGTTGTGAAAGACAATTCCTGCATTACATGGGCTTGGTTGCACATGTCATTTTGATAGGAAATTCTGAAGCATCAGAAAAAGAACAAGCAATATAGCTATTTCTTACATACCATTAAGTTATTAAAAATACAGCATAACCACTACTTGGCTTGCCTAGCAATTCCAATTGTCTAGTTTAGTCCTTTTTGCCCTTAATATTTTGGATATTAATCTTAGATTAAAATGTCTTATTATGTTGACCTCGATTCAATTCTATAATGAATTATTTGTTGGTTACTATGTTCTTGAACTGTGATAAAGAGAATATAGAAATAAAAGATAACAGAAAGGCATGAATTGCCCCTGTACTTAAGACATTTATAATTAAGACTACAAGTCATCTTTCAGTGATTTAAAAAAATCATGGTGCCAACACAGCCACTTCTTCTAATCTAAATAATACTGCCTGCACTCAGCCCCCTGACTGGGAATGTTGTGCAAGTTGTACTAGATCCAGAGATGAGCATTTGACCAGCAATATTCTATCTGTGGTCTTGCCAGCAACTCTGGAGGGATTCACAGGAAGGGTTCCATCAATAGGACATCATTATCATTGCCTCTTTCTGAAATGTGGCAGGGAGGACAAAGCAGACATGCAGACAAAAGCAGAAAGCCACAATAACACACACACACACACACACACACACACACACACTCACACACACACTTACTGTTTAGAAATTAACCAGCACTTGAGAGTTGCCTGGAGTTATAGTGCTGAAAAGGATTTCTTTATTTTTTTCTTTGTGGCCCATAAACAAATGGTAAAATAGACTTTAATTTTAAATCTCCAGAGCAAGTAATTATGTATTTTTATAATGTTTGCATGTTTAGTTATTCTTGCAGCTTAATTCTTTGCTACATTTAGCACTCTCTTTGCACAATATGGATTCCATCTATCTGTCTATCAATCATCTATCTAATCTACCTACCTACCTATTATCTATCTATTTTTACTGGTACAAAATTTTATGTAACCCTGAGCTATATCCTCCTCTTTCTTTTTTGTTTTAACTTTTATTTTAGGTTCAGGGATATGTGTGCAGGTTTGTTATTTAGGTAAACTTGTGTTGCAATACTTTGTTGTACAGATTATTTCCTCAACCAGGTACGAAGCCTAGTATTCAACAGTTATTTTTTTCTGCTCCTCTCCCTCCTCCCACCCTTCACCCTCAAGTAGGTATGAGTATCTGTTGTTCCCCTCTTTGTGTTCATAAATTTTCATCATCTAGCTACCACTTTTACGTGAGAGTATGTATATACCCTCATTTTTCTCTAACATTATTTCTTGTGTGATCTTTTTGAGGTTTTCAAAAGTTTTTGATTTTATGAATTATTTTTTATTTTGATATTTTTTACAAACAGCATTTGTAATAATCTTACATAATTAGTTGTGGTGTTCTGGAGCTTTAGTAAGCAGAGAAGCAAGGGGTGCAAAATGAGCTGATTTTCCAAGAAAAGTATCTTATTGATGAAATAAGAGGAAAATGATCTTGCTTACAGATTAACATCTCCAGTGAGTGTGATTTGAAATCAATAGATCCCACCAACAATATGATTATTATCAGTTAATAATTTCTTTGTCCTGGAATCCAGAGAAAATAGCAGATAGATTATTCCCCATAAATGTGTTTTTAGTTCAATGTAAATATAATTGCTAAGGTAATGTTTGCCAATATGTCTCACATTCAATGCTAGATTTTAATGATATATCAAGGTCCTCTGAATTATGTACAAGTCATAAATATTGGGATTTTTTTCCTAATTAAACTAAATATAGTACATCAAGTTTAGTGATTTTTGAAAGAATGCTTGATCTCATAGCTCTGGGTAGAAAGGCACATTTTCTAGTTTTTCATTCCAGCTTCTCCCATACATTGGTCTATATTCATTAGCATATAGGTATGCTGTCTGGCAAATACAAAAGATTCAAAGTAGCTGTAAGACAACTTTAAGATATGACATGTTTAGTGGGCTCACGGGTCCAATCATGTAAATGAAGACACATGATTTGAAAGCATTTACAGCACCATAGTCTTGAAGACTTAAACATTAAGCTCATTATCCCTCTGGAAAGGAGGCAAAATAGGGAACTCCAGCCATCTTATAGTTACCTGGTCTTCTTACATTGCACAACTTGCATTATATTTTTGTTTACCTTTGTTGTGCCTGTACTCTGTCTCCTAACTAACTGTAACATTAATTTAAGGCAGAAATTATTTCTTAAATTTATCTCTACCTTTAGCATGTGGCACAGTCTCTTGTAGAGGGTGACAACCTACAAGAGGAACATTTTTGTTGTTGAATTATTTGTAATTGGGGTCTCCCTTCTTTGGCATGGCAAAAATGAAATGGCATTAAATTCAGGCTTTCTCTTCCTTTTGCCCAGTGGACTGGAGTGTGAGAGGTAAGGGACACTGAGACAGGACAAGTATTACATAGGGTTTGGAAGAGATGAGCTTTGGGCTTTACTGGCCACAGCTCCACCTATCAGCTATTGACACATCCATTGTTTTATTTCAGCCTCAGAAGAGTAAACAGGTTGCTTCTGTTTGCTCTTTCATTTTTGTACTCAAAAGTCCCATCAGCTCCATCCTCTTTAATGCATCAGAAGTAATTTGGCTACTTCCGTACTATGGGGGCTATAAGAAACTCTATAAAGCTTTGTAGGTAAATACTGAGCTTTGCAAAATTCCTGAGTACAAGTCTCTTTTTCCCTATTCTTTAGATATATAAATGTATCTGAGGGTCCTGTCCTTTGTACAGAAAATCTGTATCTAGTTGGGCAAGAAATGAGGTGTGGGTAGCCAGGAAGTCTAGTTTCTGCTTCCGTGTTCCCCCAAATCTTAGATGTTTTGTTCAAGCAAGAGTTATATTTTTTCAGGCTTTGTGTTTAAAGTTTAAAAGTTAATTTTAACTTTTTAACATTAAAAAAGTGATAAGGAAATCATTATAGGCTGGAGGGCCAAAATGTAGAAAATATGCGTGTAATATCTCCAAATGCGTACTTAAGCATTTAAGATAAAATACGCAAGGAATAGATGTCATTGATGATGATTAGTTTATGGCACATTGAGTACCTACCTTTCAATTAGTACCTTCTGTACAAGAGACTAAATTTATATTATCTTTTTGATTTATTAAATATAATCTCTCTTTTCCAGATCAGTGATAAATAAACACAAAAGAGCCAGTTTTTTAAAAAATTGCAACCTTTCTGTATGTATACTGAATCGCATTAGGACACTCGTTTACCTTTTCTCCATCTTGTTTGTCCATCTTAGTTTTAGAAGGAATATCTTACCATTTGTTACAGAAGATTATGATCTAAGATCAAGGAATATTGGAAGAGGGCCTAGGAGGTAGGCTGAACTCAAATGACTGCTAATGATTTTTTGAAACAAATCATTTTATTGCAGTGAGGAAAAAATGACTTGATGTTAAATTTTGTGCAAGAGGTTGATGATTATGAGATGGAAAATATGGGGAAAATTTAGCAATGGAACAAGCCTTGACTTGTTTCTAACTGGAATGTGGCCTTGGTAGAAAATGAGGTTGGTTGATTTTAGTGGATAATTTCTCAAGATTTCATAGAAGTATATAATTCTAATAAAAGGTAAAGAATTTCAGCTTCAGAAAAATGCTATCAATATTGATGAGATAAGTTGACTTTTTAAAATGATTATAATTTTTCTGACATGTTAAGAAAAGATAAATCTGTGAACTATCATCCTTGAGAATGAGAGGTTTCTTGACAATGATAAATTCTGGGGAATTAACATTCCTATGTCATTTTTTTTTCATTTTATTCACTGATTTATTTCATCTATAAAGAAAATATAATTTTACTTTAATATAGCTACTCATAAATAAGACATGTGCATTAGTGAGAATTATTAGTAATGATCAGTAACAACATCTTAAAAGTTCAAGGCATTATCAATTATTTGAAGTGAGTTTATTATTTAACATGCCATGGTACTATTCTCTTGTGTGATTTTTTTTCCCTTTAGCTCTTAGTTGACATATAATAATTTTACATATTTTGGGGACACAGAGTGATAGATAGGTCAATACATGTGTACAGTGTGTAATGATCAAATCAGGCTAATTAGCCTATTCTTCACCTGCAGCATTTGTCATTTTTTTTATGTTGCAATTATTCAAAATCTTCTCTTGTAGCTTTTTGAAAATACTGTGCATTGTTATTTTAAAATTTTAGCTGCATTTGGAAAATATGCGGAAGTTTTTACTATTAGTCCATGGTAAATGAAAATATTAAATGTAGTCTATACAAAATAAATACTTTGAATAAATAAGATTTTTTTAAAATAAAATACCAATTTATCAATCTTTGAAGTAAAGAACACTCACAAAACTTGAGGGTTTTAGAATGGGACGATACCTTATTCTCAATCTCCTCATTTGGTTATACTCTTCATTAGGACCCTGGTTTTCTGATTTCTCCTCAGAATGTACAGTATATAAATTCTTAGAGGTACCTTAAAATGTACAGTATATAAATTCTTAGAGGTACCTAATAGCAAATAAGAACATATAGCACTTTGTTGATTATATAATTCACTCTGCTCCATCTTTCAGTTCTCTCCTGCATCTACTATTTTACTCCATTCCTACTTCTTTGGAAGTTAGATTTAAGCTTAAATGCCCTTAATCTTGAACTCACCACTCAACAGTTAATCTTTCTCAAAATATTCTGTAGCTCTATTTTATCATACTTAATAATAATTTGTAATTTTATATCTATATGTATGTTGCATTTATTTGGTTAGTATTTGTCTTTCCAACTTGGATGCAATTTGTTTGAGGGTGAGGATTTTGCCATCTTGGGGGTCACCGTCCTATTTCACAGTACCTAATATGACGTCTGACACATAGCACAGTGCATTTACTTGCAATGAGTAAATTAAGGTGTGACCAGATTGAGTTGGGGGGGGGGCTTCGCTCTAACCAAAGAAATGTGTTTGGGGTTTTACAAATGATGTTGGGCACTTAGACTATGTCTTGTTCATAAATTTATTTGATGAAAACATTTAGATTCATCAAATATATGAAAATCTAAAAGCTACTGTTCTAAAAAATAAATAAAACTTGAATGGTTTATTTACTATACTTAGCTTCCTTCTTCCCACAAACAAAATGAGACAAAACAAACAAACATAAAACCTCCTGTGCATCCTGTAGTAAACAATGCAGCCCTGGTATTCATGGGCATTTATAAAGTGTAGCATGTGAACATAATGGATACATCGGTGATGTAAAATTTTTATGTGAATGTTTAGTTACCAGAAAGCATTCACAGGTTAAGGATCAAAGGTGTTTTCAGTGTTATTTGGGGAAATTACTTATTTCTCATTACATGTCCTGCCACAATCTACTTCAAAATCAAGTACTCAACACTTGAAATTCAGATTAGAACCTCTAAGAATTTATATACTGTATATTCTTAGAAATCATCATTAAAGAACTCCGAGCCAGATCTGACCACTGCCGTACTGCTATATTCTGACTCTAAATAGTTTCAAAATGAGTGCAAACATAAAGGAGTGGGAGGGAAATACACCGGGGGCTGTACATGACTTCTCGTTTATTGCAAAATACACTTGCAGTGAATGTAAAAGCTCTTAGCTTACTAGTTAGTAATATCCACTTTACATTATTGGCTTGATTTGTTTCTTTAGCATTTAATAGACTGTTGCTAGAGGCCTCACAGTTTGCATTTCCCCCTGTAACTTGTTCTGTGTTCATGGATTATCTTCAGGGACATACATACTTGTTTTTTTCCCTTTGGTTATAGCTAATCATGTAACACAGTTTCTGGCATCTCTTCTGCAATCTCCTACTTATGATCTTAATTGCAAGCTTCTGTACTATTTCATTGCTTGCAGTTTTCTAATCTTTAAGGATTAATTTATAATTTGATTGTTTTCAAGAATGTGTTTTAGGAAGAAATAGCTCGCAGTAGTCTATTGGAAGGGATTGCGTAGAGTATCTGCTTGATACCTTAAGGCATACAGTGAATAGGGATAGGGAAGCTTTTTTTCAGATTCAACACTCAGGGTGTTGATTACTCAATAATGCCCAGAGGGGCTCTAACTTTTCTCTTTCCTAACAGCAAATAAGAAAATAAAATGTCTCTTTATTTTGTCTCTCATGAAGTTTCACTTAGGATCCTGAGCGGAAAGGTGGGTGTATGGGTGAGTGTGTGTGTGTACACGCATGTGTGTATGTGTTTGTTGGTGGGGAGGGGATTGGGAGATGGGGGTATGTGGGTGCAGTGGTTGTGGTAGGAAGGGTGTGGTAGAATAAGTTAAACCCCATGAGCTGTGTATTAGTCCTTCCAAGGTGACACAAAAATGGCATGACTACAATTTCATATAGATATATGAATGGTGATTTGTTAAGTATCTACTCTGTGCCACGCACAATGAAAGGTAATCTGTGCACACAATCTCATGCATTCCTCATTTAATCCTGTGAAGTATCAAAGACAAGGAGGAGGGAACTAAGCTTTGAAAAGTAAAATGACTTGTCCAAGCAGGTCAAACATTTTAGCTTCCTTTCCTATTGGTGCTCTTGCTAAGTGTTCTTCCCCACTGCAAATTAATTTTCATTTCTTGAAAGGGAAATATGCACTTTGATGAGAAAAATCAAGTTTCCTGCCTTTATTGTACTGGAATAAATCATTAAGTTTGGTCACAAATCATGTTCCATGGGTCATAAGATTGAAAAAAGGAAAACAAAACTAAGCTAAGTAGATAGAAACTGTGGATGTTCACATATTGGCATGACTTATTCCAAACTGGAGGAAAACCATGAACATCCCAAGAAGCAGAAATAAAATTACAGACTCAAGTGTGGGCATATGGAAATAATAGTGAGTCCAACCACTCCAGAAAAATGAACATCTATTAGTGATTTTTTTTTTTTTTTGAGATGGAGTTTCGCTCTTGTTACCCAGGCTGGAGTGCAATGGCGCGATCTCGGCTCACCGCAACCTCTGCCTCCTGGGTTGAGGCAATTCTGTCTCAGCCTCCTGAGTAGCTGGGATTACAGGCATGTGCCACCATGCCCAGCTAATTTTTTGTGTTTTTAGTAGAGACGGGGTTTCACCTCATTGACCAGGATGGTCTCCTCTCGATCTCTTGACCTCGTGATTCACCTGCCTCGGCCTACCAAAGTGCTGGGATTACAGGCTTGAGCCACCATGCCTGGCCCTATTAGTGATTTTAAAGATCTCTTTTGGAAGCCTTATAATTGTAAACATGAAAATAAACTTGTAATTTTGTCTATCTGAACTCACTCCCTCATTATGCAGATAGATTTTATTCTTTCTTTCTCCAGACTTTAATAACATGTGAATTAAAATCCTTTTTTTTTTGGGGGGGGACAGTTTCTCACTCTGTCACCTAGGCTGGAGTGCAATGGCGCAATCTCAGATCACTGCAACCTCTGCCTCCTGGGTCCAAGCAACCACCATGCCCAACTAATTTTTGTAGAGATGGGATTTTTTTTTTGTTTGCCAGGCTGGTCTTGAACTTCTGGCCTCAAGTGATTCACCTACCTCAGTGCTGGGATTCACCTTGCAAAGTGCTGCGATTATAAGCATGAGCCATAGTGCCAAGCTCAACATGTCCTTTGTAATAGAATTTACAAACATTTTAAAAGTGTTATTAAGGCTTTTTTTCCCAGGCTTATGTTCTGTAACTAAAATTCTCAATGTTTCCCAACCTTTTAGTCGTGAACCCCATAGTTAGTAAGAATTTTCTTTTTCTCAAAAAAGAAGTTTGGAAAATTTAAATTTCTTTTAAGATTTTTAAATTCCTAAATTACATTTTTAAGTCAAGACCTGTTAAAACTTGTCATGTTTTGGAACAATGTATTTACATAGAAGTGTTTAATGAATCAGGTATAAAAGGCAATTGCCCATAAGAAACTCAATGTATTGCGGTTCCCAGAGGGTCTTTGATAAGGTCTTTAGAAAGGGAGAAGAGGAGTTTTCTATTCTGCAGTGCTCAGTTAGAAGCATCATCAGTCACAATTGTATATATGACTTGAGGCTGGATTTGCCATCACTACTTTCCAAAAGAGCCATTTAAGTTCTGAATGCCTCATCCATCAAACAGAATGTGCTCCTGCATATGTCAGTAGTATCTGTCTCCTAATTCGGAGACTGATAACCGTCCATACTCCTCTTCTGGACTAACTTGTCCTTAGTGCCCTCTGCCCTTGTCTCCTCCACAATCCTAGCCAATCATTTGTCTTCTCTCTTAGGGCATCCTCTGACCTTCCCCTTTCTTCATGCCATTCCTCTGGCAATTAGGTTTTCTCTTCTGTACTTTGCTTTGATTCCTCTGTCAAAGTCAGCCAAATTCATGACCAGTGCCAGCATTTAATCCTTTTAGAATGGTTTCCCATCCACTTTGGAACCCTCTCATTCTTTTTGCTGTATATAATATTGAACCATTGATATTCTTTTTACTTTCCTGTCAGTTTTAATCCTTGATACTTGATCTGCTCTCTCCCTAAATATATAAATTCAGTAAGTTTCTGACCTTGGCCTTCTTTATTGGCTCAGCATTTTCTACTTGGGTAATTTTGCCCACTCCCAAGGTTAGCTAACAGTTTTGTACTTTGATTCCCTCATGTACAAATTCAACCCTATTCACTCTCCTGAGTACCATAGTAAACTCTTTTTCTACTGGGTAGACATTTTAACCTCTTTTTTTTTTTTTCTGTAAAATTCAGTGTGTTTAGATCCAGACCTGCCTTCTAAAGACAGCCTTACAATTAATTAGTCTGTGTTCCTTGTATAAACTAATGGCTGCTTTTTTTTTTTTTTTTTTTTTTTTTTTTTTGAGATGGAGTTTCGCTCTTGTTACCCAGGCTGGAGTGCAATGACGCGATCTCGGCTCACCGCAACCTCCGCCTCCTGGGTTCGGGCAATTCTCCTGCCTCAGCCTCCTGAGTACCTGGGATTACAGGCACGCACCACCATGCCCAGCTAATTTATTTGTATTTTTAGTAGAGATGGGGTTTCACCATGTTGACCAGGATGGTCTTGATCTCTTGACCTCGTGATCCACCCGCCTCGGCCTCCCAAAGTGCTGGGATTATAGGCGTGAGCCACCGCGCCCGGCCTGCTAATGGCTTCTTTAACCCAAGTTAGAAAACAGATACATAGGACCTCATTTTACTTTCCTCATTTGTCAATTCTTAGAAATTATATCTTCAAAATAGTTTATTTTTCCATCTCTATCTTTCAGTTTCTACTTAACCATTGCCATAGATTTTGCTACCATATCTGGTACTCCAATCTCTAACGCATTTTCTCTTTTAGAATTTTTTCACATGATCGTGGCAGCTATTACTCCTCTGTGAAATGTAAGCGTCTCTTGTTTCGATATATTAAATACTTTAATTATGTGTAAGGGCATCTTAAGATCTGGTGTTATCTTAATTTATAGTGTCTTTAAAAAAAAAAAAACAACAACATTTCTCCAAAGATCCTATACTAGGCAACCTAAACTTTCTGTGTATTTGTGTTTCTGTGTTCCAGCTTTTTCTTCTCTCCCCCAATTACTCAGGTCTCCCTTATCCTGTAATGATCAGTTTGAATGTCACCTTCTTTTTTGGTGCCACCCTGAATGAGACTAGACAAGTGGGTAAATTCTCCCTCTTTACCATTTGCATGTAAGTATCAGGCACATTGACGTACTTGTTGTACTTAAACTAGTATTCCTTGGGAGGCTGCAGTGGACAGATTGCTTGAGCTTAAGACATTCCAAACCAGCCTGAACAACATGGCCAAACCTCGTCTCTAGAAAAAATACAAAAATTGGCTGGGTGGGGAGGCACATACACATAGGACCAGCTAGTTTGGGGTAGGGGGTGAGGTAGGAGAATCGCTTGAGCCTAGGAGCTGAGATCACTCCACTTTAGCTTGGGTGACAGAGTGAGACCATCTAAAACAAGCAAATAACTATTATTATTATTGATTTCATACATATTTTTCTTCATCAGTTGTAAAAATATGAGTTCAAGGGTAGGAATTGTTCAAAACATTGGAAAGGGCCTATAGGGAAGATTTAGGGTACAGTTTTGAAATTTTAGGTTATATTGAGACAGTCATGGCAAGATCAGAAGCCTAGGCATAGGTTTTAGGATCTGTGGGTATCTTAAAAGCTCAATGTGGCCAGAAATAAACTCCCATAAGTATATACCAGTTGGCTCTAGTCAGCCACATATATGACTTATGGTTTGAGAAATTGCTTCAGCTGGGGTATTTGTTGTGGCAGAGAGCTAAGAGTGGTCATTAATTTCAGCAGCCATGATGATGGTGTTCTACAGCTATGGAAGTAGGGAGAAAGGAGAGGAAGAGACTTTAGAATTGAAATGAGTGCCTATTGATTTAGAGGTGTTCTAGTTCTAGGAAAATAGGTTTAGGTGTCTTAAATTTTGACTTTGATTTCTGTTATTTACAAGTTCCAGGGTTCTATATTTGTTTGGTTCATATAATTTTCTTCTAACTGAACACATTTGCTAATAGAATTCTGGTAGATAGTGAATTCTATCGCAAATTGAAATATTTCATATTGAACAAGTACACTTGGGTTTTTAAAATGTAATTTAATTTATAGAAAAGAATCCATAATCATGCTTATCTTTGTTTTAGAAAACCGAGCGCCATAAAAGTTACTTGTTTTTATATTAGTGCCACCTCTCTAAGGTGGTTTCCTCTGTAAGAGTTGAATATAGCATTGCATGGAGTCAGAGCCCAGTCAGAACCCAAAACCCACTCTACTCAAGTGTTGACTGACTTTAGAACATCATGGAAGTCAGGTTGAAACAATATTTGTGGTCTATGTCATTTCAGTTGCATCAAGTAGAATAACTCTCTTCTGTATTTCTAAGGTCTGTGCAACCTCAACTGGAATGCTTAGGTCACATTTGTCTGATTTAACTTGGTGGGCAAAAATCCAACTTCTTTAACCCCAAAAAATTGTGCCTTATGTACTTTTGAAAACTTGATTCATTTTCCTTAAATGAATCAAGTGCCCCATTTCAGTAATAAAGGCAATCTCTCAATTTCCATTTCATTCTTAATGGCCTGCTGCTTTTGGATACAATGATTTTCTTCCATTACAATATTTCTAAGATTTCCATTTAATGTGTCAAAGTTGTCAGGACTTCTAGTCCTAGGGTTTTTTCTTCCCCATTAAAACATAGATTTTTAGAACAATAAATTATTATGAACATTTAAGAGATTAAGTCTAGGAGGCTGTTTTAATGGAGAGAATAAAGCTCTAATGGAAAGAACATAATTCAGCCTCCTTGCACAAAGCTCAGGACATAGTGGGCATCTGATAAATACTTGTCAGATGAATACGAGTTTAATGTTTTTTAAAAATATTAATTTCAAGCAGGTATTTGATTAGTATGTATATGTGAAGAGAATATGACTGCATACTTTAAGATGTATTTTGTTTAAAATATAATGATTTTTAAAAAAACACACTGGAAACATACTTTTTATACACCTCTGTTTTATTTAGACCTTTTTTTTTGTCCTGAAAAATAATTAATCATTTTACCCTATAGAGCACACATGAAAAGGAAGTGAATTATCTTCTATGTATCACTTAATTTTCTCTAACCATATCAGAATACCTCACTTTGCTTCAAACTTTGTATTAATTTAACTTGTAGAGTAATAAAATGTAAACTTCTTTCTAGAGACACTCTCAGAAGAGCAGTTCTTTCCATTAACCAGAGTGCCATTTGTCCATGGAAGACATATATATTGTCCATAATCTCAGAGTTAATGTCTTTGTGATCATCCTAAAAGAAAACCTTATTTTAAGCTCTGGTAGGAGTTGAATGTTGCCTTGTAGAGAACAAAGCTGAAAGGCTTATACAGAGACCAACTATTAATGTTGAAAATATAACAGTAAATCCATGCAAAGGTATAGCATCACATTATGTAAAGCAAAATATGAAAATTGTTTAAAACATGTAAAAGGGAATTGTCCACATTCTAGGGTATAAATTAGGTTATAATGGGCTACTTTCAATGGATGTTTCCTGCTCAGACTTTGAAGAAGTTATCTGTTATGGAAAGATTTTAGGGCATAGGATGTTTTTGTTGTAACCTACACCCCAGGAAGAGAAGTGCTACTTAAGGTTAAGTAATTTGTTTAATATGTTTATTCTCTTTTTACAGTTCTGCAAGAGCCTTTTATTTTTAATCCATATTTATTTAGTTTTTGAAACCTTTTTTATGTACTTGTTCATATTTGAATTTGCTGTAAAAACACTGTTTAGTAGTAGGCAGTTTGTAAAGAAAAAGTACATTTAAGCTGAAAAATCCAAGTGCTTTTACATCTGAGTAAAAATTGCGATTATGTTCAGGGTATTTTAAACTCTGTTTGGGTCTTGTGGGTTTTTGTTTGTTTGTTTTTTACCCTGAACATTTGATATTGTGTCAAGATCTATAACTAGATTAGATAGATATGGATTAAGATCTGACTTGTCTTGTGACGTTATATCAGAATACAAAATCATAAGGTTTTAAATTGAGGAAATTCATGATATCTATTTAATACTTAGGTAAATATACTTTAGGTAAATGGAGTAAATTGAGTCTCATGGCATTTACATCTACATTTATATTCTTCTCCCCCTTACCTTCCGGCTTTTAAAACATTTTTTATTTTGAATAAATATCAATTTACAGAAAAATTAAAGCAGTGGTGCAGTTCCTTTATACCACTCATTCATAACCATAACCATGGGATATTGATCAAAACTAAGAAATCATTAATTCTCATTGCATTACTACTAGTTGAACTGCAGGCTTTGTTCATAGTTCACTACTTTTTCCACTAATACTGTTTTTCTATTCCACTGTCCACCTAGAATATCATGCCGTGTCTAGTCATGGTTTTCCTTAGTCTCCTCTGATTTATGAATTTCTCACTCTTTCCTTGTTTTTCACAACCATTACAGTTTTGAGGAATACTGATCAGCTATTTGTAGCTTGTCTCCCAGTGTGGGTTTGCCTGATGTTTTTCTCATGATTAGGAAGAATACTAGAGACTGACTTGCCCTGCTCATAGCCTCACATCAGGGGTTCATGCGTTCAATGTGGCTTATTGCTGATAAGGTTTATCTTGACCACCTAGACAGGGTACTGTTTGCCAGATTTCTCCACTACAAAGTTGCCTTTTTCAGACCTTCTTATACTCTATTCTATGAAAGTGAGTCATTAAGTCCTGCCTACCACTCAGGGCTCCAGCTCCATTTTTAATAACTTGGGATATATGTAGATAAATTTTTTTATTGTTTGCATTGAGAATTTTAACAGTATGTATCACTTTTGTATACTTTCTATATTCAACCCACTGTACTAAACATGACATATCAATCATTTTTCTCAATACTATAAATCTATGAGATAGAAATTTTATTTTACTTTAAGGATATGGAAACTGTGTCATAGATTGAGCAACTTAACCATCATCACACAGAGAAAGGGCATGAATCCAAGTCTGTTGGGTGCTAGAGCACTTGCTTTTAACTCTTAGGTTATACTGTTTCCTTGATAGACATCCCAAACCTTAGCAAATCTGGTGGTGAAGAATTTTCACATTACTCTTTTTACTGGCTTCTTCATTCCAACTTAATTAAAAGGTACATGTTTGGGGCAAGTATTTCTATATTTATGAACTACGTAACCTGAAAATTCACCATTTTTAGAAACTATATTACAAGTGATATGCATTCATATATAATGTGGATGTGGGATTTGAGGATGACACAGTAACTGTACAAGGGCATGAATAGTAAATTAAATAGGTTGGGCTGGACATGGTGGCTCATGTCTGTAATCCCAGGTGGGAGGATCACTTGAGGTCAGGGGTTCAAGACTAGCCTGGCCAACATGGTGAAACCCCATCTCTACTAAAAATATAAAAATTAGCTGGGCATGGTGGCATGTGCCTGTAATCCCAGCTACTTGGGAATCTGAGGCAGAAGAATTGCTTGAACTCGAGAGGTGAGGTTGCAGTGAGTCAAGATGATACCACTGCACTCCAGCCTGGGCGACAGAGTAAGACTCTGTCTCCAGGAAAGTAAATTAACTAATTAAAGAAGTTGAGTACTTCTGACGGT
Source organism: Saguinus imperator (assembly GCA_004024885.1). Taxonomy (NCBI): domain Eukaryota; kingdom Metazoa; phylum Chordata; class Mammalia; order Primates; family Cebidae; genus Saguinus; species Saguinus imperator. The sequence goes on along the minus strand of PVHO010005403.1, from coordinate 42,735 downwards.
TAAAATTTCTTTGACTGTCAATGGAATGTTTATCCCATGAGTTAAGAAAAAAATCAACAGCAATGACAGATGTAAGAGAAATGTAACCCATCTTTACAAAGCCGGTGACCTTCAGCCTGTCGGGTGAACTAACATATGACTGTTTGATTGATTTGATGACACTGGTTTTGAGTCATAGAAAAATTATACTAGTGTGATTACTAATTACTTTTTAAGTTAAGGTAAAATCTGTTTATTTGAAAATTTCAAAATTCTTCTTGAGATGATTATTGAGAATCTATGCAGAAACAAAGCTGGGAACTTCTGCTTAAGAGATTCCTATTTTGTTTTGAAATGCCAGACAAATATCTCTTCTTTAATTGATGGTGTGTGTGTGTGTCATTTGTGCTTTTAGATTCATCAATAATTGCTCTTCATATTCTAATACTCTATGAACTAACTTAACAAGTCTTATTAGTATAATTAACTCTCAAGTTTAACTGCCTTCCTTCATCTCTCTTGCTTTAGTTTAGGTCATCTTCTTCCATTTCTTTAAGAAATGCAGCTGTTGATCGGGTCTTCTTACTTCTATTCTCTTTCTCTTTTCTTTTCTCCTATGAGAAATACCATCATGATTTGATATTTATGCTTACAAATTCCAGTGCTGTCTCATATTCAGAACTGAGAGGCAAAGATACACGCTCAAGTTACTTAAAAACTTGAAGCCTATTCAATGGTTCTACCTTAACTGCAACCATTGTCCTCATGAATATTATACTCCCACATCAAACTTACTTCAGTTCAAACAAAATCTTGTGATTTAATTCTTCCATGACTTTTCATGTATAGTTTCCTTGTGGGAAACGGCTTACTTTTGTAGTCAGAGTGTATGGAGACAGAGACAGAGAGACAGAGACAGACAGAGAGACAGAGAGAGAGAGAGAGGGAGAGAGAGAGAGAAAGTGTGTGTGTGTGTGTGTGTGTGTGTGTGTGTGTTCTAAAGTTCAGAACATATCACCCCAAATTATTTCACTTTGGTGTAAGAATTATTGTGAGCTAAAAGCCCTTGGAAAACAGCAGATGCAAGAAGGGTATTTTAATTTCCCCCTTTCTTTCTGAAAACAGGAGATAAAAACTCCCAAGTGAAAGATAACTTTCCTATGCCAGGAGAAAAGAAACATTCTTCTTCAGGGAGTCATAGCCACGAGAATTGTAAACAAACGGACTTTGTGAAGATGATTTTTATCTTTCTTTATTCTCCCCTATAGTTTAGTTATTTTTCTACAATTGCATCTCTTTGTTCAACCTAGTATAAAAGCACACTTAGGTTTTGCCAATTCCTTGGATATTTATTTCCTTCTGAAGGCTCCTGTGTTATGTAAGACATATGTAAATGTGTGTGTGTGTTTCTCCTGTTAATCTACCTATGCCAAATACAAATGCAAAAAAAAAAACAATTAGCTTTATTGTTGCTTTTATCAAAGCCCATGTAATCTGTACTAACTTGGTGGGTATTTCTGCCAATGAACAACTTTTTTTTAATACTCTATGAAGATTCAGTGAACAACTTTATTGTTTCAAGTGATCCAGTCCATTTGAAAGTATAGACTAAATGTCCTTGTTCTGCTCTTACCATTCTCTCTCTTTTTAAATTTTTTTTTTTTTTTTTTTTTTTTTTTTTGAGATGGAGTTTTACTCTCCTTACCCAGGCTGGAGTGCAATGGCGCGATCTTGGCTCACGGCAACCTCCGCCTTCTGGGTTCAGGCAATTCTCCTACCTCAGCCTCCTGAGTAGCTGGGATTACAGGCACGCGCCACCATGCCCAGCTAATTTTTTGTATAGTTAGTAGAGACAGGGTTTCACCATGTTGACCAGGATGGTCTCAATCTCTTGACCTCATGATCCACCCGTCTCGGCCTCCCAAAGTGCTGGGATTACAGGCGTGAGCCACTGCTCCCGGCCTCTTTTTAAAATTTTTATTTTTTATTTTCATTATTTTTTAAAGAAATCTCAGACATGATAATTTTTCATTTTTATGGTTTTAGGATTACAAGTGCTGTTTTGCTGCTTTGATATATTGCATATGGTGAAGTATATTGTGTAGCATCCTCATCACCAGATTCATGAACATTCTACCTAATAGGATTTCATCCCTCATTCCCCTCCCACCCTCCCTTCCTCCCACCTTTTGGACCCTATGGTGTCTATTATTCATTCTGTATGTCCATTGCTAAGCTCCCAACTATACCCCCTTGTTTTATTTAAAAAAAATTGTTTTCTTTTTCTGCATACTTCAATGGATGCAAACTCTTTCTTTTTTGTTTTCCTTTCACAGTGACTTCTTTTCTTCTTTGTTCTTGGCTGCTAACTCCCAAGCACAACACAGACAGTGACTTAATTTTTATAAGAGACAAAGCCTACCTCTGAAGTTCTTTTTTTTTTTCTTTTCCCACTTCAATAAGAGGGTCTAAATTCTTCCTACTCTCTCTGAAACCACTTTCTTCTATTAACAATGCCCATACAGATGATTTGATCGTATATTGATTTCAAAATCATCTTGTCATGTACTCAGGTGAGGAAAATCACTCTTTTATATCTGATGGCTTTACAAAAAATATTTACAAAAAATTATTGCATATGATAAAGTTTTTGTGCCAAAATGGGTTCATGGCTTTAAAAACACCACTAGATGTGTATTCAGTTTCCTTATGCATTTTTTCTTTCCTTCTCTCTTGATCTTACCCATTTTTACAATTTAAGTTTTTTATTGTTGTTGTTTTTGTTTTGAGACATGGTCTCACTCTGTCACCCAGGATCAAGTGCTGTGTGACACAAACATGGCTCAAGTCCAGCTAACTCTTTTTTTTTTTTTTTTTTGGTAGAGACTGTTTTGCCATGTTGCCCAGGCTGCTCTCTAACTCCTGGGCTCAGGCAATCTGCCTATTTTGGCCTTCAAAAGTGCTGGGATTACAGGTGTGAGTCACCAAGATGGCCTCAAAACATTTTTAATGTTTAAATTTTACCACTATATTAAGGAAGAGTTACCCATTTTTTAAGTGCCTTTTTTCTTCCTTCTTGTTAGGGAGGGGTAAGGAAGAAGACTTGGTCAGTAGAAAGCAGGTCTTAATTGCTTTTCTGTTTTATTTTGTTGCTATTGAGTTGTCTGAGCTCCTTGCATGTGTTGGAATATTAACCCTTTATCAGATGTCTGGCTTGCAAACATTTTCTCCCTGTCCATAGGTTGTCTCTTTACTCTGATGATTTTTTCCTTTGTTGTGCAGAAGACTTCTAATTTGTTTGTTTCAGCTAAACATCATGAACTAAGAAGCTTTTTAGTTTGATGTAATACCATTTGTCTATATTTAATTTTGTTGTTCATGCTTTTGGTATCAAATCCAAAAAATCATTACCCAGACCAATGTCTTGTATGTTTCCCCTATTCTTTCTTTCTCTCTTTCTCTCTCTCTTTCTTTCTTCTTTTTTCTTTCTTTCTTATTTTGACAGTTTTCCTGAGCATATTAATGCAGGAATGTTTAAGTTTTTAATCCATTTTGAATTAACTTTGATACATGGTGTTGAAATAAGGGTCCACTTTTATTTTTCTGTTTGTGGAAATTCAGTTTTCCCTATACCATTTATTGAATAAAGCTGTATTTTTCTTTTTGGCATATTTGTTGAAAAATAAGTTAGATTCATCTCTAGGCTCTCTATTCTTTTCCATTCATTGATATATCTTTTCCTTTTTTTTGCCAATTTCATGCTATTTGGATTAGTGTAGCTTTGTAATATAGTTTGAAATCAGGTAGTATGATATCTCCAGCTTTGTCAACTTCAGAGAGCTCTGAAGCAAATACTTGCAGCTTTGTTCTTTTGGCTCATGATTGTCTTGGATTTTTTTTTTTTGCAGTTGTATATGAATTTTAATTTTTTTTCCTTTCTTAATTTTTAGTTTTGTTTTACTTTGAGTTCTGGGATACATGTACAGAGCGTGCAGGTTTGTTACAGAGAAATACATGTGCTGTGGTAGTTTGGTGCACCTATCAATTCGTCAACTAGGTTTAAGGCCCTCATGCATTAGGTATTTGTCCTAATGCTCTCCCTCCCCTTACTCCCAGCCCCTGACAGGCCCTGGTGTGTGATGTTCCCCTCCCTGTGTCCATGTGTTTTCATTGTTCATTTCCCACATGTGAGTGAGAACATGTGGTGTTTGGTTTTCTGTTCCTGGGTTGGTTTGCTGGGGATGATGGTTTCCAGCTTCATCCATGTCCCTGCAAAGGACTGTTGTTTTTTGTTTTTGTTTTTGTTTTTTGAGACATGGTCTCACTCTCTTTCTCAGGCTGGAATGAAGTGTCACAATCATGGCTCACTACAACCTCAATGTCCTGGGCTCAAACAAACAATCCTCCTACTTTAGCCCCTGGAGTAGTTGGTACCACAGGCATGCATTGCCAGGCCTGGCTAAATTTTTTTTTTTTTTGTAGAGATGAACTCCTCAGCTCAAACATTTCTTCCACCGTGGCCTCCCAAAGTGCCAGGATTATCGGCTAGAATTTTTTTTTTCTATTCCTATAAAAAATGATGTTGGGATTTTCATAGGGATTTCACTGAATATGCAGGTTGCACTGGGTAGTATGGATTTTAACACCTACCTGACCAATTTATTTCCAAATTATTTATTTTTTTACTTTTTAGCTATTGTGAATGTGATTGTTTATTTTTTTAATTTTGAATAGTTTGTTATTTATTTATTTTTCTATTTTTCACAACCTTGTGTTTCAAATTTTTTTTGTTAGTGTATAGAAATGCTACTGATTTTTATTTCTTTTTTTCTTGTAAATGTTTAATGTATTGACACTAATCAAAAGCAAGCTACTGAATTTTTTATGTTGGTTTTGTATCTTACGACTTCACTGTTCTAGTAAACTACTATATATTAATTCTACAACTACTAGTATCAGTTCTAGTATCTAACTATTAGACATTAGAACTACTGATATTAGTTCTAACAGTTTTTTGCTAAACTCCATAGGGTTTTCTACTTATAAGATCATGCCATCAGCAAACAGTGACAATTTTACTTCTTTTCCTATTTGGATGACTTTTATTTATTTATTTATTTATTGCCTAATTGCTCTAGCAAGGACTTTAATACTATGTTGAACAGAAGTGAGAGAGTAGGTCCTATGGTTTGATATGATTTGTTTGGCTACCACGTCTCATGTTGAAAGTTGATTCTCAGTATTAAAAGTGGGGCCTGGTAGGGGGTGTTTGGATAATGGGACAGATTCCTTACAAATAGGTTAGTGTTATCCTTGCAATAATGAGTGAGTTCTCATCTTAGTTTTCACAAATGCTGATTGAAAAAAAAATAGTTTATAAATTCGCTTTTTATTTGCTTGAGACAGAGTCTTACTCTTGCCAAGGCTGGCATGCAGTGGCACAAATATAATTCACTGTAGCCTTGTCCTGCTGGACCTGGGAGATACTCCTACCTCAGTCTCCCATGTAGTTTGGACTACAGGTACACACCACCATGACTGGTTATTTTTTTTTTAGTTTTTGTAGAGATGGAGTCTACCTATTTTGCCCAGGCTGGTTGGTCTTGAATTCTTGCGTTCAAGTGATCTATCCATCGCACCCTCCCAAAGTGCTGGAATTACAGGCATGAGCCACTGTGCCCAACCAAGAGCTGATTGTTGAAAATATCCTGGCACCTCCTGACCCTCTCTCTTGCTTCCATTCCGTCACCATGTAATCTGCACATTCTGGCTTTCCTTCACATTCCACCATGTGGAGAAGCTTCCTGAAGCCCTTACCAGAAGCAGATTTGGCATCATGCTTGTACGGCCTGCAGAAACGTGAGTCAAACAAACCTCATTTCTTTATAAATTACCTGGGCTCAAGTATTTTATTGAGCAAGACAAACGAACTAAAACAGTAGATATCCTTATCTTGTTCCAGATCTTACAGGAAATGCTTTGAGTGTAATGTTAGCTGTGGGCTCCTCATAAATGACCTTTATTGTGTTGACTTACATTTCTTATTTTTTAAATTTCCACTCAAGGGCATTGTTGGAGAGGTATATGCCCTCAACAACTAATTTGGTGAACTTTTTTTGTCGTCTTTTTCTCTCTTATGCGCTCTTTCTTGTTCTTATTCTCTGCCCAGAGAATGGAAGATAAGAGAGAGTTTTTATAATCAAAGGATATTAAATTTTGTCAAATGATTTTTGGCTTCTAATAGATGATTATATGGATTTTGTCTTTCATTCTGTTTATGTGGCATGTCGTATTTATTGATTTGTGTATGTTGAACTATCCATGCATTCTAGTGATAAAAACATTTCTCAAAAAAAGACATGCAAATAGCCAACAGATAATAAAAAATGCTCATTATCATTATCATTAGAGAAAGGCAAATTAATATCACGATGAGATATAATTCCTCACCTACTAGAATGTCTTTTAAAATGTTTATTATATTTTTAATCATCCTGTACTTTATTTTGAAACAATGTTTTCAAATGATAAAACAAAAGATTAGTGTTGGTGAGGAAGTAGTGCCAAGGAAATGCTAGTACACTGTCGGTGGAGATGTAAATTGGTGTAGCCATTATGGAAAACAGTATAGAGATTCCCCCCCAAAAAATTCCTAAAAATAGAATTATCATATGATCTAGAAATCCCACTTATGAGTATTAATGCAAAAGACTTGAAATCAGTTTGTTGAAGGGATATATGTATTCGTATATTCATTGCAATGCTATGCACAATAGCCAAGTTAGGGAATCAACCTCTGCTCAACAGATGAATGGATTAAAAAAATGTATTGCAGCTGGGCGCAGTGGCTTGCGCCTATAATCCAAGAACTTTAGGAGGCTGAGGTGGGTGGATTGCCTGAGGACAGGAGTTTGAGACCAGCCTGGCCAACAAGGTGAAAGCCCGTCTCTACTAAAAAGACAAAAATAAACTGGGCACAGGAGAGACTGAGGCAGGAGACTCTCTTGAACCCAAGAGGGGGAGGTTGCAGTGAGCCAAGATCATGCCTCTGCACTCCAGCCTGGGTGACAGAATGAGATTATGTCTCATAAAAAAAAAAAAAACAAGTATTGCATATACACAATGGAATTCTATTCAGCCTTTAAAAGGAAGAAAATTCTGGCCCGGCACATGCCTGTAATCCCAGCGCTTTGGGAGGCTGAGGTGGGTTGATCACCTGAGATCGGGAGTTTGAGACCAGCCTGACCAACATGGAGAAACCCCATCTCTACTAAAAATACAAAATTAGCCGGGCATAGTGGTGGGTGCCTGTAATCCCAGCTACTTGGGAGGCTGAGGCAGGAGAATCACTTGAACCCAGGAGGTAGAGGTTGTGGTGAGCCAAGATTGCACCATTGCAGTTCAGCCTGTGCAGCAAGAGGAAAACTCAGTCTCAAAATAAATAAATAAATAAATAAATAAATAAATAAATAAATAAATAAATAAATAAAAAATAAGGAAATTGTGGCAGGGTGCAGTGGCTCACACCTGTAATTCCAGCAGATTGGGAGACCAAGGTGGCAGATCACTGGAGGTCAAGAGTTTGAAACCAGCCTGGCCAACATGGTGAAATCCCATCTCTACTAAAAATACAAAAATTGGCCAGCCATCGTGGAGTATGCCTGTGATTCCAGCTACTTGGGAGGCTAAGGCTAGAGAATGGCTTGAACCTATGAGGCAGATATTTCATTGAACTGAGATGGCACTACTGCATTTCAGCCTGAGTGACAGAGTGGGACTCTGTCTCAAAAAAAAAAAAAATAGAGAAAGAGAAGGAAATTCTGAAATTTGCGATAGCATTGATGGAATTGGAGAGCACCATGCTCAGTGAAATAAGTCAGGCCCAGAAAGACATATACCACATGTTCTCACTTATGTGTAGAATTAAAACAATGTACTTATAGAAAGGGAGAATAGAATGGGAGTGACAGACCTGGAGGAGAGGGAAACAGGGAGGTGATGAACAAAGGGTATGGAATTTCAAACAGAAAGAATATGTTTTCTCCTTTTGTGCATTCTATTGCACAGCATGGTGACATTTCAAATTGCTAAGTAAACTTCAAATGTTCTTATCACAAAAAAAATGTTAAGTATTTGAGGTGATAGATATGTTAACTAGCTTGATTTCATTATTTCACATTGCATTCATAAATCATAACATCATCACTTTGTACCCCATAATTTTTTTTCTCACACAACTCCCTCTTTACAGAACCCATAAGTCTACACAACTATGAATTGTCAATTTACAATAAAAAAAAGAGAGAAAAACTTAAAAAAAAGAGAATATACAATTAGGTTGCAGAGTTTTTCTTTTCTACATACTAAGCTAGATTGCAGTTTGCTATGCAGGAATTCAAGACACAGAGACATTTTAGGCTAAATTTAATTCAATTTAGTAATCACTATTATATAGAAATGTATGATTTTGTATTTCTTGTTCAAATAATTTCTCATACTTATAAACAATAAAAATAATTTGTAAAAACGGCAAGAAGACACTTCATGAATCAATGTGACTTTCATGGGTATTGTTAAAGAAAAATGACTGGATAGTCAAATGATTGGTTAGAAGAAGGAAATGGTATATAGTATTCTGAAAATTATAGCATTAGTAGAAGATTTTAGGGAAGAATCATACTGATGAATAATCAACGTGATTCTTCCCTAAACCTGTAGGAAAGGCAACTTTGTCAAACAAATTTTAAATGATTACAAAATTCACATAATCTTGAATTTATGATTTAACAACATATATTAAAATAAGGTCAGTTACTAATATTAATGTCAATTTGTGGCTATTGTTTTTCATTGATTTTAAGATGTACTTGTTTTATACATTTCCACATTTCTGAAATTGATATGCAATTCGCAGATGGTGATAAATTACGTTTGCTATTGTCTAGGTGATAGTTGAAACGGTTTTTATTGCATTCGCATGAATAGATCTTGTTGTTAATCCTGGTGGCATGACAGTAAACCTGCAAAACCAAAGCAATTCTGTAAACAAACCATGTGAAAACAACATAAGGGGTAATATGATTTTTACATGTTATCTGAAAACTGTTTATTAACATCTTGTGAGACCAAGAAAGTGTCAGCCTCAAAACCTGCAGTGTAGGTGTAAGAAGCTTTGAGTCAATAGCAGAACTCTCTTTTAAGAAATGATTCTTCACCAATTTGCTTGGTGGCCTAGAAGAAAATGCTGTATGAAATAAAACAAAAACAAAAACAAAACAAAACACATAACCATCGATTGTAAAGTGTTTCGTAAAAGTTAGATTTTCATTAAGAAAACAGTTTTAGCAATACACTTAATCTGTTTTGCATTAAGTTTTCAAGAGGAGTTGGAAAAATATATGCATAAATAAGTCTAAAGGAGCCCTTTTTATAAATACAAATATTCTAAGTGGTAAGAAATCACAGTGTCAAAGTTTTAAATAGCAAATATGTTTTTTTTCCCCTTAGTGGCACATAAAATAACGGAACATTTATAATTAATGGCATCGTAAATTCAATAAAATATGAAAAACTCTTATTAGTTGACAATATGTAAACCAAAATTTATGGTGACTTTAGCAAAATGTATATGACAACATCAATAATATTTGTTGAATGAATGAATATATTATGGTAACTATAAGTAGCAGTAAAATTCCTGAGAGCATATAACACAACAAAAGCACCTCTGAGTCATTAAGGAAATACAGTCATGGGTCACATAATGATGCTTCTATCAACAACCAGCTCCATATAAAAGGGTGGTCCCATAAGATTATAATACCACATTTTGACTATACCTTTTCTATATTTAAATACACAATACCTACCATTGTGTTACAACTATCTGTGTCCACAATACATGGCAACCGTAATCAGTACAGAAACATAGTGTACAGGTTTATAGCCTAGGAGCAATAGGCTATACCGTATATCCTGGGTATATAGTAGACTATACCATCCAGGTTTGTGGAAGTGCACGTACTCTGTGATGGTTGTACAATGATGAAATCATCAGATGCCACATTTCTCAGAACTTATCGTCATCATTAAGTGATGGATGACTGTACTGAATAAAGTTCAAATATATGATAATTATGTCTTTTGGCATGTAAAATGTTAGTCCAGACATAACTCTCTACTAATGAGATAATTTTGTTACTAAATTAACCATTCTACAAACTGGTAGTTTAAGGAAAGTTTATTGCATTTAAATTCATGGCATTAGAAATGACATACAATAAATGGTTTTAATTGCATGCAACTAAAAATCAATCACATGATATCCTTTCCAAAAAAAAGACTCCTATTACCCAATCCAAATTTGAGTAATCAAAAATGCTGCTTTAAATGTCAAATTATAAAATCAGAATAGAAAAACGATACTGAATTTTTCAAAAATTATTAAGTATTTAAAATTTGTAATCTGATGATAGACTTTGTCCTCTACAGAGTTTGACCTTTAATCATAGTCTCTGGGGAATGTGAATTTTTTTGAAATTTCAACTTAAAGATAATAAACAATTATAATACTACAGATAAGTATCATAATTTTAAAAACATCTTTGCTTAAAATGAATAAAGTTAAAGGATTCAAGTATTTTAAATAACATACTAATAGTATATTTGTACATATAGTTATTTGGATTTTCTTTGCCCTTGCTTGGAGATATGTGTCTATTCCTAGAAGTTAAGTGCAATTAGATTTTAAGGATATTTTTTCATGATCTTTCCTTCACAGGCTATTTATATGACAGTTTGAGGTATTTAGCATAAAATAAATTCTTATCTTTCATTAAAGTGAAGTATGAATAATTTTCAAATGATTTTCACTATTTGAAAGTATTTCCTCTTTGAATTAAGTATAAATTAAATATTCATTTATTTTATCTTTAAATCAGGTAGTTGAAATTTCCACTTAATATATTAGCAAAAAATGAATTAAGTAAGTAATTAAGAATATTTGCAGGGGAGATGTTCTTCTGTGCTTAATTTCTTCTGAAGCATTTTTTTTCTCTTTTTTTCCCATTCATGATTCTAATTTGATGACATCACAAAAGTTGTGAAGTGGAGGGCATAGGTCTTAGACCTCTAGTAATGCTTCTGAATACAAGTGCTTGTCTTTTACAAAGCAATAAGTTAGTAAACCTCAAAAGTTTATATAACATTCTTATAATGAAATGTATTTTTGTTTGTTTCAATTGATGAAATTTCAAATAATGTGATAATTAATGAGCAGATCTCTCTGATTTTTTGAATATAATTATGGAAACATCATTATTCATCCGTTCATCAAACTTGTACAGAGTTACTAACACACTCTGGTGACTATTCAAGGTGTTGAGAATACAAGATGAATAAGGTACAGCCTCTGATGGAAAGAGTACATTTCTAGTGGTAAATAGACATGAAGATAAATAACTACAACTCGATGTGTGAATGCTATTAAAGAGACATATATGAGATGCTTTAGGGCACAGGAAAAGTGTGTGTGTGTGTGTGTGTGTGTGTGTGCTGGGGGATTTAAAAACAATTTCAGAGAAGGAAGTAAAGTAGGAGAAGCCTTAGGAAAATACATGAAGGCATAGAATAATTAAGAAATAAGTAACAGTCATGGCTGAACTGTAGAGACAAGTAGGACTGAAATGGTAGGGATGGAGCTTGAAAGATAGGCTGGGATTAGAGCATAAAGAGCTGAATATTTTGATCTTTGATGAAAGCTCCTGAATCACTTTGATAAGCCATTGAAGAAAACGATAATCAGATTTTTGAAAAGTCCTTGACTGAAGATGGGATGGTAGACTAGAGACTTGTATACTCATAGCCTGTGAAGGTTTCATTAGATGTGAGGGAAGGGAAATGGACCAGTCAAGGATAAACGCTGTTGCTTAAATCTGGGAAAAGGTGTTTGAACAGGGATTTTTTTTTCCTCTAAACATTTCTAGAAGCTCATTTGCTCCTACCTGCTGTGATATCTCACCTGCTATAATTCACAGAAAAGTGGCCACATCAACAAAATGTATTTGCAGTCAAAGTCAACTTTAAAAAAAAAATCTGTTTCATAATGATTATGAAAGTCTACATAATGATTAATGTATTTCAGGTTTAGTGTCAAAACCTACAAACTCCGGATATCAAAAAAATCTAAAACCATCTATAAAATTGCATAATACTAAACTACACTAGAAATTACCACTAAGATTGTGTCAGGGATCAAAGCCACACACAGAGGTTCACAGTCTTCCTAGGATTGATATCATACAGCATCAGGAGTGAATGTCACTTACTGTTCATTTATCATTAGAATCTAACACATAAAACCATAGACACTAGTGTTTGTCTTATAATGAACACTTATATATCCAGCCAGAAAATATCTATTGTAAACTAAGGAGGACACCAGCTTAATTAGAATAATTTGAAACTTATTAAATTTGTTGGGGGAAAAATGAGTATAGCAAATAATAGAAAAAGAGAAAATATTTTATCTGAAACATCCCAAATCTCAAGGATTCAAGATTTAAGGAATTTTTACATAGCCAATTCTAGCAAGTACAATTAAACCATTTGGATAGACAAGGAATAAAATAGAAGTCATAGTAATAGAATTTTTTACACGTTTTAATTGATTAAGAAACTAAATGTATATACTTTACTGACAGTCAATAACAAATGCCAAAGATTTCTGAGAGATTAAAGTCAGAAAACTCTCACCTCTGAATTTTTTCCATGTTTCAACAGGACTCCCACTCGTGTTGAGTAGGTCTCCAGAAATGTAGTAAAAGATGAACATTTGGTTGGCATTTACATAACAATATACAACCATGTGGAGATAATTATAATTGTTAGGAAAGTCTCTGTTTTATTTATTATATTATCTTCTAATATGGCATTTAATCTAGCTTGATGACTTTCTCTTTTCCTATTTTCTCTCACAATTAGTTTTTATTAATTTTGCTTTCATACCTGTTAATAGAAATTTTCATACAGCTGATTTCCTTTTTTTAGTTTTTGTCCATTTATCTACTCTTTCCTGTTAATAATAGCCTTAGCTAACATTCCTTTTTTTTTTCCACTTTATTCTTGCAATTAATTTCAATGGATTCCCTTTTCCAACCCTTACTAAGAATACTGATTTTAAGATCACAATTCTGAATTTTAATGTACTTTAAAGTTTTCCAAGTAGCTCTAGCTCTAGCTTTTGCAGTAAGATTTTTTTTCTTCTACTTTTTTTTCTCAATCCTTTGCAAAGTATCACTGGCTACTTCTAAACCCTATAACTACTGAGACCTCAGCGTTAATTTTCTTACCTTGAGAATTGCAACCTAAGATTTTCAACAACATGGGTCATGGATGTAATCTTTGCCTGTAACATTTCTGTTTTCTCCCCATACCCACAAAACATTTCCTTTTTAAATCTCATAAGCTTCCCATAGCAGCCTTAGTTTAAATTGTATCTTTATGTTTTTGGACCAGTTTATGTTAACCTAAGTCATATAATTCATTTCAGTGTGTACTGATTCTCTGAGAAATAAATTACTGGAACCTAATGGTTTTCTAAATGAATATTTAAGAAATTTTATTTCCACTTACAAAACTTTATGTAATTATGTGATAAGGCATTAACTACTCTAAAGAATTGATATTCTATTCTAAAGAATAACTGTTGGATTCTAAAGAATATTCCTCTCTAAATAACTATTCTATTCTAAATTATTCTTTCAGAATCTCTTACAAAGGCAAAGATACTGGTTTAGTTTTCATGTCATGCCAGCACTGCTTATATCACAATGATGAAACGGATGATTTTCTTTTGCACCTCCTGAAGTAAGAGATATTGGGAAGAACTCAGTTTGAAGGAAGTGTTACTTTTTATTTAAATCCTTCTAGGGCGGCACACAAAATAATTAGGAAGAGTGAGAAAGTCTCGGTGACTTTTAAAAAATTCAGCTTACTGTTTCTAAGGAATGTCTTACAGTACAGCTTTTTAATCAAGATGTTCCATGACATCTTTACTGTGTGAAACTGAGCAATATCTTACGATGTAGCAACTGTTTTAAACTGTATTGCTATTAACTTATCCTGGAGGCTGTCCTTTGGAATGACAGGCAAGGAACACAATAGCAAAAATGATGACAGGCAGTTCTTGGCAAGTTCATCTCTGAGGATGAGTTGTTTTTCTCTTCTTTGCATTCCCATGAAAACCCTAATTTGACTGTTAATGACAGTGGACTTTGTAGAAGCCTTGATCTGAGAGATAAATGACCTCTAATTCAGACCTCATTTACTTTATATTATATATAAAATATAAAATTCTACATGCACATATAAGTTTACATATGTATATTATATAATTTATTATATTATTTTTAAAATAAATATTTAATATTATAAAATTATTTTTTCTTCTGCTTTTTTCTCAATCATTTGCACAGTTATCACTGGCTACTTCTGAACCATAGGAATACTCAGACCTCAACGTTGAGTCTCTTACCTTGAGAACTGCAACTTGAATTTTCAATCACATGCATCATGGATGTAATCTTTACCTGTAACATTTCTGTTTTCTCCCATACCCACAAAACATTTCCTTTTAAAATACTCATAAGCTTCCCATAGCAGCCTTAGCTTAAATTATATCTATGTTTCTAGGTCAGTTTATGTTAACCTAAGTCATAAAAGTCATTTCAGTATGTTCTGATTATCTGCTTATAGGTTTATTATATTTTATATTATATATTAGTTTCAACAAGAAAGTCTTTTTTTCTTCTAAGCACTTCCAGAAGCTCATTCACCTCCTACCTTCTGTATACATATATATATATATATATATATACACACACACACACACACAGTACATATTTCTAGCATATATTTCCATGCCTTCTAAGAGAATATGTTTTCTAAGCACACATTTTCATGCTTTCCATGCTTTTGTAATCAAGAAAACTGAGTAAATTTTCTGTTTGCTCTTATAACTTTATTTTTTTGTAAAGTAACATTTTGTAAAAATAATTGGAATGAATGATTCAGTAATTATACGTTAATTAGCACTAAACATTGCCAATATGTTAATAGATGTATGAGTAGTTTAAAAGTAGTTTTATAGTTATTTTTTAAAATGTTGAGAATTGATTTAAAAATACGATATAATTTATTTATTGTTGTATTCAATTTCTCAATCCTAATACAGAGCAGGGAACATTTGAATTTAAAAACAGATATATGGAATGTTGTATACTGATTTCCTATGTAAGGTTGCCAGTTTAAATACAAGTTTCATAAAATTCACTCCAGCAGGGTATGTAACTAAAATTTCCCTTTATCTTTTGAGAGTTGAGCATGAGTAGACTATTGTGCTCCAGTACTAAAACATGTTCTATAGCCATTTTGCCGGAGCATTTTGGTATATGGAGTACTTTGTTTATTGATCCTATCAGATACATTTGATTTCTCTGTTGCTATGTCATTATTTTATCTGTGTGCTTACGCCTACTCACTCCCAGGCATGGCAGGGATAAGATGAGACCCAAGGTAGGCCAGATCACTATTTTTTATCAGGAGTTCTACTTGGAGAAATATATATGGTATTAGTTATCATTAATTTTTATTTTGTATAATTTGTGGCTTCAGTTTAGCCTCCTTAATAAAACTACAGAGAAGATGGAGCAATATTAGGATATTCAACTTAAAAAATAAAATTAAACACTTTTGTTTTATTTCATTTTTAGAAATGTGGTCTTGTTATGTTGTCCAGGCTGACATGCAGTGGCACAGGCACAATCATAATTTGTGCTACACCGTTGAACTCCTGGGTTCAAGTGATCATCCTGCCTCAGCCTTCTAAGTAGTGCGGCAACAGACAGGTACCACCACTTCAGACCAAATATCTTCAATAGTAAATTGTAGTTTAATTTTTAGGCTCTTTGATTATATTGAAAATAACAGTTTCTAGTGACATGTCTTATTATAATTCTCTTTGTTCTAAAGCCCTCACAATTCTTAACATTTATAGTAATAAATAGACATGTAATTAGTCAGCATAGTCAGGTAGTTTCTTATTATAAAAATATTTCCACACTTACACCCACAGTAGTCAACCTACTTTTATAAAATAAACACTTGCTGAAGAGGCTGACATTTAATCTGTTATGTGATTAGTTCATGAAAGAAAAACAAAATCAGCCACTATAAAGGCAAATGCACTTTAGCTAAGTTTCCTGGGAGAAGCTTAATTCTTTGGAAGTTAAAAACTCACCCATATTTGGGTTATTTTGTATCTAAATTTATGTACTAAACATATACGGTATTGAAGTACTTGCTACTTCTCAATGTGTGCCAAAAAGAGATAGTTGTAATGAATAAATACCTGTGTGATTTTGAACCAGTTGTCTTTCAACATATAAGGTAATTTCTGACAGCTAATTAGGCATTTGTGAGGGGAAGAGACTAGCAATAAAGAACAACCTAGACATCAAGACGAAGACCAAACCGTTCTTGGTTCTGTGTCTTCACAAGACTGTAGGAGCTATTTGAAACTATTTAAAAGTGTTTATGCAAAGTAGTTTTTCAGCTTTTTCAAGTTGATTGCTTCTTTAAAGATATGTAGCTAGAACCTGAATATTCAAATCCTTACTTACCTAATTGCCATGATACGTTATAAAGGCGCATATGCACCAAAACAATATAGGGCATCCTATTTCCTGCACAATTTTTCTACTCTGGAGAACTGAGCCAGATCAGCTTGCTCATGAGCGCTCGTGCTCTCTCTCTCTCTCTCTCTCTCTCTCTCTCTCTCACACACACACACACACACACACACACACACACACACACACACTTTCTTTATCTTAAGGACTGGATTAAAAACAAGATAAGCAGCCTCCTAAATATCTCTTCATTTGGCCTATACTTACATATGCAAGGAATCGTTAAATAAATACATTATCAAAAACAATCCTGTATTACATTCAAATTAAAAGTATGTATTTTTTCCCATCCACTAAGTGATTTGAATAGTGATCCACCAAAAACCTTAGCATCTCAGGTCCTAAGCTTTCTCAGTTTCAGTATCTTTTATCTCCAATTCATTGCTTAAATTGTTCCAATGGAATTGACCTCAAAATGCCATAACTTAACCTTGATTGTTCACAGTTGTCTTTTTAAAATCAGTCATTCTCTTACTTAACCACAAGTATCATTTAACATTTAATAAATTCTCTCTGAATTGAAAATGCTTATTGATATTTCTGTTGATAATAAAATGACCTCATATGGACAAATAGAATAGATTAGATCAAATCAGAATTGAAAATTCCTCTGCCTTTGGTTTCCATGATGTGACTTTCATCACCACCCTCTGTATAGACTCCCTCATGCATTTTCTTCCATCTTCCTTGACTATCTTGGTGTTCTTTGGTGAGATTATTTATTGACTCTGTTGGTAATTTGGACTCCATTCTGCTTTTTTCTTATTGAATACAAACTCTCTGGTTGACCTAACTGGCGGCCACAGTGCCTTTAATGAGTACAGGCCGATGGATGAGTTTTCAGGACTTTCCTGAGCTTCTGGCACTGCAGGGAATTCTCATTTGGATACTCACAATGTCTTCAAGGGGACGCCTCATGGTTATTCGCCAGATCTCCCTCTTGTCCTTTTCCAGTGTTCCGTTCGTTAGTGAATATTACTGTTCTTAGTTTTCCAGGCGTCTTTCTTGAGGCAGGCTAGGAACACACATATTTTGTGATGAACAGGTAAGCCATTTCTCTACAGTGGCTAAAATATGCTGTGAATATGGTAGAGAAGCTGTGTTTAATATTGAGGAGGGAGGAAAATAATGACATACTGAGCCGGGCGTGGTGGCTGAAGCCTGTAATCCCAGCACTTTGGGAGGCCGAGGCGGGTGGATCACGAGGTCAAGAGATCGAGACCATCCTGGTCAACATGGTGAAACCCCGTCTCTACTAAAAATACAAAAAAATGAGCTGGGCATGGTGGCGCGTGCCTGTAATCCCAGCTACTCAGGAGGCTGAGATAGGAGAATTGCCTGAACCCAGGAGGTGGAGGTTGCAGTGAGCCGAGATGACACCATTGCACTCCAGCCTGGGTAACAACAGTGAAACTCCGTCTCAAAAAAAAAAAAAAAGAAAAAAGAAAGAGAGAGAGAGAGAGAGAATGACATACTGAACCCAGGGAGTGGGCAAATAAAATTACGAAAGAAGAGAAGTAGGTTTGCTGGACAATGGTGAATATCCATTTGAATTTTTGTGTTACTGATTTTAAATGGAAATCACTAAGCTAGGTTAAGTGATTTTTCTCTCTCACGTCAGAAGCTTGTGTACAAACATGGATAATCTTTGCATTCAGTGGGGATTTAGTAAGGATTGGTATTTTTGCTTATTGGAAACTACACTATCATGTGAATCTGGTGGATCTATTAAGTCAATACTGTTGCTTCATTTCTTTCACTATAGGTGAAGTCTTGAATCTTAAAAAGGGCAACAAGTTTACCCCATTTGTTTGTCCACAGTGATGGATACAGAGGCAGGTGTATAATGCAAGTAAGGTCAGAGTCATAAGTGCTTGATGGAGATGCTGGATCTCCTTTCTTCCAAGGTCATTGGTTTTAAAGATTATTTAAGTCTATTATTAGGGAATCATCATACCTACCTAGAAATAATGATCACGTGGAAGAAAATAGAAGAGATGGACAGGCAGAACCTGTTGATCGTGCTTGAACCTCTGGATCCACATATTCTGGTCTCTCAGATTTCCAAATTATGAGAAACAAAACATTTTTCTTTTTGTTCAAATGGGTAAAATTGTGCTTTTTCCACCTGGAACAAAGAGCATTCTGACCTAAAGGCCAATTTAGTATTTTTGAGTGAAACAGGGACAAGGGAGTTGAGAATGTGTTATAAAGAAGTGTTCATAATGAGAAGTGAAGCAAGATAGTGGTGATGAATGGTGAGAAAGTCGTGTAGGTAAATGTATTGGAATGGTGGATGAGGTGGAATTACTGAGGTATTGGAGATGGTGCAACTGTTAGTGATAATAAGGTCGCAGGTTTGATCATGCCAGTTGGTGACTGAGGTGGATACAGGTGAGGAACTGATAGTCCAGATATAGGCTGATAAAGTTGAAAGTTTTGAGCAAAGTCATAGTTATTGATAAATTATAAATCTAGAGATAATATTAGTGAAGGCAGTGGTACAGTTAGATGGTTTGGGTGTTGGAGATGATAGGGCTTGTAGGATAAAGGAATCAAATGATACAGACATGGTAGTTGAGGGCAGGGAATATCCTGCCATGAGATGTGTGAGGTGAGGGAGAAGAAACAAACTTTATGTAAACGGGATTCAGTTAATATAAAAAAGCAAACATCACATTCAGAGAAAAGAGTGATTTATTCAAGTTTATAAATTAGATACTAGAGATCTATAGGGTAGAGTGAATCTGTGAGTAGAATGAAGCCTAAACATGACATTGGGCCAGATGAAGGATGCATGTGACTGGTGTGGGGATTGAAAACCAGGAGATCCCAGACTAATGGGTATGACTGAATTTTGCATAAGTGAGGGACGTTTTATAATTAGCTCAAATTATCTGTTAGAAGAAGATGGACACGCTGACTGACTCTGCAGCCTGCAGTAAGGTGTGTGTAATGTGCAGCCTGAATGATAGACGCTGGTGCTCCTTTACAGGTGATGGCTACACAATAATCTCCAGTCAACTGCTTCGTCTTGCCCTGATGATAAAGTTTTGAATTTAATGTGATATTCAGGTTCTTTAAGACCCAGACCCTTTACATCCTTGCTTGGCACTTCTCAGCATTGCAGCCCTACCAAGCTACTCTTAATTTTCCTGTAATTCTCCGTATTCTCTCCTGCCTCTGGTCTGTAAGCATATTTTTCTTCTACTTGATAATGTCTTTTCTTCCCATTCCAGCCACCTCTGTTTCTGAACAACACTTACAGTTATCACTCATGTTCAACTTTAACATCAGCCCCCCAGGAAAGTGTTTTACTCATCAGTCTTGTTACCAATGCTCCCAATCCACAGTGCTCCCACAGCGTGTTTTATTCCTAGCAGATTGCCTAATACGCTGTATCCTCTTTGACTTTTAATGTAAGCCCTTTGATGGAAGACAGTATGACTTGTATATCCAATCCTAGAAGAGAGGCATGTGATAGTTATTCAATATATATTTGCAGCATGAATGAATTGAACAAATTAAGAACGTCATGACACAGTCAAGCTTTTGCTTGGCTGTTTCCGGTGATTGATTGCACCATTCTGTCATGCATCTATTTTTTTTATTGCATTTTAGGTTTTGGGGTACATGTGAAGAACATGCAAGATAGTTGCATAGGTACACACTTGGCAGTGTGATTTGCTGCCTTCCTTTTCTTCACCTATATCTGGCATTTCTTCCCATGCTATCTCTCCCCAACTCCCTACCCCCCACTGTCCCTCCCCTATTCCCCCCAACAAAACAATAAATGATGCCTATGTACCTGAAGATTATGTAATCTAACAGAGATAAGAACATAAGTGAACACTGAGAAATACTTGAATCAAATTTTTTTTGACTATTTAGGTTGGTTATAAACAATGTGTTTTTTTTTTTTTTTTTCATATTTTTTGGAGGAAAATAGAAGATACCCCATTCAGTCTTCTCTTCATTCCCTAACGTATAGTACAATTGCTCAATCATTCTCTTTGTAACCAGCATTTTTTGTTTAATAGAATTAGGCAAATATTTAGGACTACAAAATTACAACTAATATCTACATATCTGGAAAGAGTGAGGTCAGGAATAGGAAAATAGAAATATATATTTTAGTTTTACGCAGTGGCATTCTTACTATCTAGCCACTTAATATAAAGGGTCTAATAATGTTAGAAAAAAAAGAATTACCCAAAATTTGAAGTGGAAAACAGAAATTTCCATTTTTAAAGTGCCTCATGTTTGTTCCTGAAATGTATCTAAGTTTGTGAAAACCAACCAGTCTTCTATTTTTCTGGGTTAAGTTGACACGTGGAACAAATTTCATTTCAATATTTGAACATAAATCTATAATCCATCTGGAGTTTATTGTTTATTTTGGTTTATGTCACAAGGTGGGAATCAATGTTATTTTTTTTCCACTTGGTTAGCCAGTTGTTTCAACACCTTTTCTTGAATAATTCATTTATTTCCACTAATTTAAAATGCCACCATTATGTTATACTATTGTAGTTTATTTAACTAGATCTATTGCTACTCTCTCTAGGCAATTCCCTTGATTTTTCTATTCTTGTGTTGGAATATGCAATTTGTTTTTAAGAGTTCACCGTTTTAAGATGTATAGACTTAGGTTCACATTTCAATTCTGCTTTATGTTATATTCATGATTTTGAGGAAAGATCTCTGTAAAACTACTACTAAAATAGGAGCAATAATAAATTGAAAAGAACAATATATGCTTCTCATAGGATTATTAAGAGGATTAACTGAAATAATTTGTGTAAAATATCTCAATATAACCAATAGAGGTTTTTAACCTCTATAACACAGGGTAAGAATTTAAAAACTAATCAAATATGCTCTTACCATGGATTAAAAAGAACATGTAATTGTGCCCTTTAAGTTATTGATGTGATAAAATATTTTAATCAATTATCTAAAAAATGTTTTTAAAAGTTTCCAGAATAATACATAATTAGTTGGGCATGTCTCATGTTACATAAAAGCTGGTCTTAATTTGATAATATTATATTTATAATTTTAATTTTTATCTTTTGCCATATTTATTATTAAGGTAATTGTAATTATACATAATGATTAGGAAGAGATTTTATATTCTTCTACTTGGAAATAAACAATACAGCAGTTACTTTTTTTACATTTTACAGTTACAGCTTCAGAAAAAGTTTGATACTTATCTAAAAATTTTCAATTTATTATTTTTTTAATTTGATGAATAATAATTGTATATATTCATAGAATACAGAATTATCTTTCGATATGTGTATACAATGTCCAATGATTAAATCAGGATAATTAGTATATCCATCACCTCAAATATTTGTTATTTATTTGTATTGTGAACATTCAACATTCTTTCTTCTACTTTTTAAGTTTATAAACATTTAAATTATAGTATTACAGAAATTTAAATTGAGTTTTTTGATTCTGAAAAATGTCATATATGTATGCAACCTCTTTTTATTATTTATTTATGTATTTAGGCATCTTTCTTTTTATTTTTGACAAATTTTCTAGTTTATCATTATTTCAAAAGAACTCTCATCTGTATTTATTTATCAATATATATCCCTTGTTTTTACTAGTATATTAATTTGTGTACTTATCTTCTAAAAATCCTTCCATTTTCCATGTAATCTGTTTATTTTGTTTCCTTTCTATAACTTCCTCAATGACTAGTTCTGTTCTATTTTCTGTTAAAATATTTAACTCTTGTATGAATTTTTGTCAGATTAGAAATTTAGGACATTCCTTAATTTCTGCATATTCTAACTTTTGGCTTTTTGTTTTCTGACCTAAGCGGTATTTAGGTTACATTTTAATTTTTTTATTTTGATTAATCATTTAAAATGTATATGAATCTTCAATTACATAGAAAACTAGTCTATAGTGACCAAAACTACAAATGAGCCTGATATATTATCAGCTGTGTTTCTGTGCATAGGCATGTGCAGATTTTGGTAAATATGTGCATAGTGTATTGGCGGGCTTATTTTTATTATTCTTAACTCATTGCGTAGTCTAAATCTTGGGGAAAAATAAAATGCAATAATCAGATGGTGTGAATAAGAAATTGTTCTAATGTTTATAAGTTTCAAGCAATGGTTTTGTTTTAACTGCTCCCCTTTTCCTTTTGAAAAACAGATTGACTTCCTAAAGGGATTAATCCATATTGGGTCCTATCATATATGTTAAGGTTTCAGAATCTCCAGCTGTAAAATGGAAATATAAGAATAACTGCTGCTATTCAGATACATTTTATTTCAAAAACATACACTAAAGTGTTGCTGTTGGATCCTTACAAAAACATTCACACAGAACTTCCAATCACACTGAGCCATATTTGAACAATCTTTCAAGATCACCTCTGGCATAGGTAACATCATACCGTTTAACATGGAAATTACGTTAGTATTTGATTAATGAGTATATGTTTGATACGTAATTTTCTAAATACTAAATCAAGTTGTAATTTTGTTAATCAAGTTGATTTAGTGGCTTGAGAACAAAGCTTTTAATAAAAATGTCCCCCTAATTTTTCCTACCTTTGACATGATCCTTCACATGTTTTATTTTGCTTAGTGTGTTTTTTTTTTTTTTTTTTTTTTTTTTTTTTTTTTTTTTTTTTTTTTTTTTTTTTGAGACAGGGTCACGCTCTACCACCCAGGCTGGAGTGCAGTGGTGCTATCACTGCTCATTTCAGCCTTAACCTCCCAGACTCAAGCTATTCTTCCACTTCAGCCTCCCAAGTAGCTGGGACTACAGTCACATGCCACCACACTTGGCTAATTTTTGTGTTTTTGTAGAGACAGAGTTTTGCCATGTTTCTCAGTCTGGTCTCGAACTTCTGGCATCAAGCAATCTACCTGCCTTGGCCTCCAAACGTGCTGATATTACAGATATGAGCCACAGCACCTGTCCAGTTTTCTTTTTTAAAAAAATAATCTATTAGTTATTGACTTGAAGCCTTCCTTTTCATAGCTGTCCTCCTTTATCGAGAGCAATCATGAATGGACCACAACTTAGCCAATTTTCTATATATGAACTTTGCAATCCTAATTTAAAGGAACATTAATTCTTTTCCTCTTTCATTTTACAAACCTGTACTGACTACATCTAAGTTCTGAATGGTGCACTGAATGTTGAAAAAAATGATGACATGCAAAAACAGAATTCCTCCTTTAGGAGACTTACATTTCATTATGGAAAATATAATTTGTTAAAACACAAAAGTACAATTGTGTTACATGCTGTATGAAGTTCATGTTGACATGTAAGCATATAATAAATGGGCTGGAGGCCACAGGTTTGCTAAAGCGAATGGGTCTCCAGCTGAGATTAAAAGTTGAGCAGGGATTAGTTGGCAAAAGTGGAGGGATGATCTTTTCTAGGCAGGAGGAGGAACATGTACAGAAGCTGTGAGATGTGATGCAACAAAGTCTATATTAAAAACTAAAGAAAGGTCCAATGTGGCTTAGATACAGAAGCTAGTAGGAGAGTTGAAAAGAGGCTGGAGAAGTAGAGGGTATCTGCATTCTTCATGAACTTATATTATATAAAAAGAATTTATTTATTCTAAGAGCAATGTGAAGCCAGTGAAGTGCTTTAAATAGGTGATGTGATTTGATTGAATTTATTACTTCACTTAACAAATTTTCATTACATGCTCACTGTTTGTCAGATATTGCTGTAGTCCCTGGAGATACAGTAGGGAATGAAGCAGGTAAAAATCCCTGTCCTCTTGCAGCTTATGGTGGACTGCAATGTTTAATAAGTCAAAAGAGGTCCATAGAGGAGTGACTTCTAAACAAGAATCTGAAGAAAGTGGGGAGGACATCCAAGGAGGGAACAAATGGTGCAAAAGCCCCATAATTGCAAAATATATATATTTTGTCACATTTATTGTTAATTGTAATTACACATAATGATTAGGGAAATGTTACATATTCTTCTACTCAGAAATAGTTAAACTATTTGACAAATAATTGTACATATTCCTGGGATACAGAGTATTTCTTTACATGTAGACAATGTGTAGTGATCAAATCAGGATAATTTCCACTAATTTAAAATGCCACTATTGTGTTCTATCATTGTAGTTTATGTGTATATATGTGGATATGCACACACATACACGTGTATAAATGCACAGTATCTAGGCAATGTGCAGAAATAAAATTAGCTACAGAGATAGTGTAGAGTGAGAGGAAAGACAGATAAATCTTTAAGGAAAAGCACAGTTTTATGGTGGAATGGAGAAAACTGAAGCGGTTTCTAAGGTGGGAAAAAAGACAAAAAGTTTAAGTATGTTGTTTGACTGAATCCAAGGAAGAAGGGTAAAAGAGAAGAAAGTAGTGTTTTATTATTAAATGCTGCTGAGAGGTAAAGATGAAAACTTTCACTTACTATTTTGGGTTTAGCAATTTAAGGGTTACCAAATAAGCTTTGGAGGAGGAACAGATTCCATGTCCACTAGAATGGAATGAACTATTTCCAGTGGAAATGGAGTAGGAGAATGGATAGTTTTTCAAACCTTTTCAAAAATATGAAAAGAAGAAGAGATGAAATCGTACTTGGAAGAGATTGTTGAAATGAGAGAGACTATGGTGGCATGTTTGGAAGCAATTGAGATAGACTGAATTGAGATAGAGATACGGACTATATAAACAAAAGAATGACAAATAATAGTATAATGGATAACTTGACCTTGGTAAATATTGTGAATTTTTGTGGAAGTACAACTACAGAGGCAATATCTCTCCAATAATCCCCAGAGTAATCAATCTGCTTATTGCTTTCCCTTTAAATATAGTTCTCTGGTATCAATTAATATATTTTTAACTAATGATGCTTCTTCTTAAGGAAAAGGGAAAATACATTTTTTCTTTGATTTTGTTTAGTATTTGTCTTCAATAACTCACTGCTTCATCTTGTTCCACAAAGGATAAATGAAATCTACATCTCTCATACATTAGCAATGCATGACAATTTATAAATAGCTAAATTTGTGAAGCTAACTTTAAGTACCAGAGTGGAATTTAATCAACCCACTAATCTCTTTCTCACTTCTCAGTTATTTATCAAGTTTATGTCAAGGGACAAGGAAAAATTATCCAAACATTGTTTAGAACAATCATCATTAATTAGTAACACTTATCCAGAGGGGTTTTTAGCCTTTCCTCCACTCAAGGATTATTCTAATGTCAGAGTAGAATAAAAAAATATGTGCAGGGATGCTGACTTTTCCAAGCTTAACATTTCTCATAAGTCAATTAGCTTGGTACTGGGAGGAGGGCATGAAGGGCTGCTTGCCGTAGAAGTCTCTTTAGCAGCAGCATAATGCAGCACATGAGGAAAACAGTTTCTAGGAAAATCATGCCCAATAATTTTAAATTTTTGACAAGATTAATGACCCATGCTCCTATCCTCTCTGTTTATTTTCCTGGAATTCTTCATTGGCATGTAGTTACTATATTTTATTAAATGAAATTAGCCTTATCTCTTATTATATTTTTTACAACCTTCAAAGTAGTGTCATCTCTGCTTAAAGGTGGATCCTGAAGCACACACCAAGGGACATGTAGAGTTCATATATTCTGGCCAAGTGGTGATACTTCAAATCTAATCAGTGCTAGGGTTCTTTACTTGCACTAATAAATGTAAACACCAGGGATTTGAAAAGACTCTCACATCTAATATATAATAACTTTCAAGGTGATTTTCCTCTTAATAATTTTTTTCTGGCTGATCCATATGGATCCCTCTTATTAAGAAAAATAAACTATCCAGGATTAATACTGACTAGCACCTTGTTAATCATTCAGAAAAATGTTGCAGGCTTAAGCCATTTTTGATATAGATACTGAAACAATGACTTGCTAAGAGCAAACTTGAAGGTGTAGATAAGGCCTTGAGTCATCTCCCTGAGCTGACTGATAGTTAAGCTGCATGTATGTGTAAAGTATGATTTGCTAACCACTTGCTTGCCAATAAGGAAAACTTTTAAGTAGAGTAGAACCTGACTAAACAAGACATTTGTTTCTTGTAGTAGAAAATTATTTACCTTCCCTGTCTGGTTAATTGTAGACTAGGTAATTTTAACTTTGTGATTTATTGCCGGAGACATTTTCTTCTGTACTATAAAGACTATGTCAAAAAAATAGTGATTTTGGAGAGTTGGGGGCCTTTGATAAATTTTCTGCAATTCTTACAGTTTTAACTGAATATTTTTATTAATTCCTGACAAAAACTCCCTAAACTTTGGAACAGCTCTCATTTGCCTATGTTTTTTTTTTTTCTCGTTATGGTATTGTTCTAGAAATTTGGCTTGCGTCTATGAATAAGTTAGACTCTCTTCAGAAATCGTCTGATTAAAAACACCACCAATGGAGTTTCATTAAATTTTTATTGCTCTAGTGAAACACATACATCTATCTTGCTGAGGATATTTTACTGTAGTTTGAGTTGTAATAATAGCTCTGTTTAAGATCTGTCAGTCACTTGAATCTTCTCTAAGGCTTTGTATGTTAGAAGCTAATTTGCTTTTCTAGAAGGCCATATTCTATCTTGTAACTAAACTAGTGAATTTTATCTCTTAGCATAGGTGGTTTATTGCTTTCTGGTTTTTCTTTAGTAAGAATTCTATAAAAACACTAACTTGTATTTTTCTCGGAGTTTAAAATTCAACACATGCCTACTGATATGTTTAGGCTTTGCATCCTCACCTAAATATCTTGAATTGTAATCCCCATTACTCTCATAATCTTCACCTGTCAAGGGAGAACCCAGGTGGAGGTAATTGAATCATTGGGGCAGTTTCCCCCATGCTGTGCTTGGGCTAGTGAGTGAGTTCTCACAAGATCTAATAGTTTTATAAGGGATTCTTTCCCCTTTGCTCGGCACTTCTTCATGACACCTTGTGAAATAGTTGCCTTGCTTCCCCTTTGCCTTCTGCCATGATTGTAAATTTCTTTAGCAGGAATCTTATGAAAACACTAACTTGTATTTTTCTCTGAGTTTAAAAGCCTATTGATATGATTAGGCTTTGTATCCCCACCGGAATCTCATCTTGAATTATAATCCCCATTACCCTCATAATCTCCACATGTCAAGGAGAGACCAGGTGGAGGTAATTGAATCATGGAGGTGGTTTCTTGTGATAGTGAGTTCTTGTGGTATCTAATGAGTTTATAAGGGATTCTTTCCCGCTTTGCTTGACTTTTCCGGCTTTTCTCCTGCTTGCCACCTTGTGAAGAGGCTGCTTTGCTTTCCCTTTGCTTTCTGCCACGATTATGAATTTCCTGAGGCCTCCCCAGCCATACTGAACTGTGAGTCAGTTAAACTTCTTTCCTTTATAAATGACCCAGTCTTGGGTAGTTCTTTATAGCAATGTGAAAACAGACAAATACAATTACTATACAAAACTTAAAATACAAAATAAATCCAAACATCTCATTAATATAGGAGCTAGTATTTTGGTGTACTTTGTTTAGTATTTTTTATTAAAAATGTGTACATATACCTTTATATATAATTAAGAACATGTATGTACAATCATCTGCATACATCATGGACATACATCTACACTTAAGAAAACACCTATGTAATACACCATCACTCAACTATATTACAATTTATTTCTCCATTACTTTATTATCATTTTCCACTTTTTATTTTCTCATTTTTGTATAATATGCAAAAATACATTAATTACATGGAAAATATATAATGTAACTGTAAGAATAAAAAATGATGTTAAACAAATGCTGATACCCACTACCTGACTTAAAAAATATAATACTAATTTAATTCCAGTTGAAATCCCCTCAACTACTCAGAATTACTACTACCTCTTTTACCTTTTAGTAATTTTCTTATAGTTTTCTCACATTTGAATCTATTTCTAAATACATTTCTTTATTTTGCAAGTTTTTGGACTTCATATAAATGTAACCATATTGTATATATACTTCTTTAGCTTCTTTTTCACTGAACATGTTTTGCTGATAATTATACTCATATGTATAGTAATAGTTGATTTATTTCAATGGCTACATATTATTCCACTGTTAGAATAGACCAGGATTTATTTTTACTTAATCCTTTTGCTGGAAAATTGAGTGTATTTTTGTTTTTTGCTATCACAAACAATGTTGTAAGCATTTTGTATTTACTTCCTGGTGCATACCTGTTCTCTCTTGAGTACATATTGGCAATGAAAGTGCTGAGTCACTACATATACATATTCAAAACTGTATTATATAATGTAATATTCTATAAAGTGGCTGTATCCATTTACACTTTAACCAGTAATGGACAAGAGTTCCTGTTACTTTCCATCTTTGTTAATTATTACTTTTAGAGTCTAACTTTTATCAGGCTCATGGATGTAAAAAACATCTCAGGGTGGTTTTAATTTGCATTTATCTGCTCATCTATAAAGATGAACTTCTTTTCATGCAATTATGAGTGGTTCTCCCCCCGCCCCCCGCCAGATGGAGTCTCACTCTGTTGCCAGGCTAGAGTGCAGTGGCGCACTTAGCTCACTGCAACCTCCACCTCCGGGTTCAAGCTATTCTCCTGCCTCAGCCTCCTGAGTAGCTGGGATTACAGAAGCCTACCACCACGCCCAGCTAATTTTTTGTATTTTTGGTAGAGCCATTGGTGCAGGATGTTTCATCATGTTGGCCAGGATGGTCTTGAACTCCTGACGTCATGATCCCCCTGCTTCGGCTTCCCAAAGTGCTGGGATTACAGGCATGAGACACTACGCCAGGCCACTTTTCTTTCCCCCTTCTTTTGTTTACGCATGTAGTTTGTTCTATTTTATGTCTTATTTTTCCTGTTGATTTTTTGGGAGTTCATATATTGTATATTCTAAATATATATTCATTCATTTACTTTATATGTCGCAAGTATTACAGTTTATTATTTGTTTTGTCACCTTACGTTATCCAAATATAGAAGTTTTATATTTTGATATAGTCATATGTTTATTTTTCCTCTTTAATGTTTGTTTTTCTTGGTTTTATGACCTACCAAAAGTAACAAAAATTCTCATTTATTTTTAATCTAAATGTCTTAGAATTCACCTTGGATTGATTTCTATTGGAGATAGGTATCCAATTTAATTTGCCTCATATGGATAACCATTTGTTCTATTACTGCTGTGACAAATTTCTACAAACTAAGTGACCTAAAATAACACAAACATATCATCTTACAATCTTCAGAAATCAGCTACGAATTTTAATGAACTAAAATCAAGTTGTCGACAGACACGTTTCTTTCTGGCAGCTAGGGTAGAATTCATATCCTTGCCTTTTCTATCTCTAGAGAACATCAGCATTCCTCCTCTCATTGCCTCTCCTCTCTCTTTTCAAAGCCGGCAATGTCACATTTCTCTAACCATTCTTTCATTGTCACATCTCTCCCTGGACTCAGCTTAGAAAGGTTCTGCATTTCTAAGAACTTGTGATTAGACTGGGCCCACCTGGATAATCCAGGAAGATCTCTCCAGCTGTTTGCATCCTTAATGACATCTAATAAGCCCTTATTACCATGCAAAGTAACATATTCACAGGTTCCGGGATTAGGCACAGGCATCTTTGAGGGCCATTATTCTCCCTACCATGTTATTTGCCCTAGCATCTTTTATTACATTGTCCATCTCTTTTCTTACTGATTTGTAATGACATCCCAATCAGGTATCAACATTTTATATAAGCATTGTTTTTTATTTTTATTTTATTCTATTAGTCTATTTTTCTACTCAGGAATTATGGTACATGAGTTTACTATTGCAGTCTTAAAAAAATAACATGGTTTAAGATTTCCTCAACTTTCTTTTTCTACTTCTTCTATTTTGGCCCTTTAGTCTTCCATACACATTTTAGAAATGCTTTGTTGAGTACTAAGAGGAATGCTAAGATTTTGATAGGAATTTCGTTGAATTTTGGGTATATTGGCATAGCTACAGTGGTTAAGTGTTTTATACATAAAGCGAATGTATGAATTCCTCTTTCCGTAGTATCATGTTTGTTAAACATGCACGAATACTGAGCTTTATCAAATGTTTTTTCTGCCATTATTGTGGTGGTGATGTGATTTAGCTCCTTTAATTAATGTAATAAATTACATTTGTGGATTGCTCTAACTATTGAAACAAACTTGAATTTCTGGGATAAGCCCAATGTGATATTTATTCAACAAATATTCATTGACTCTACCTAGTATGTAACAGATGCTATAGGTACACATTAATGAACCAAATAGAAATATCAGACATTATAGAACTTAACATTCCAGTATTTGGAGACAAATGTTAAATAAGTAAACCGGTATATTTACAGTTTGTCAAGGAATGATAAGTGAAGACTCTTAAAGTAGACGGGAAATTGGGAGTGAAGACTGCAGTTTAAATAGGGTGGGCAGAAAAGCTTCACAGAGAATGGGACAATTAAGAATAGACTTGAAGGACATGCAAGAGCAATCTCTACGTTTATGTGGGAGAAAAGGTTCCAGGCAGGTGTAATAATAATGGCAAACATCCTGAAGTAGGATTTTGCTGGAGTTTTTGTAGAGCAGCAAGGAGGTCAGCGTGACTGCAGCAGAATCAGCCAAGGGAAGATGAGAAATTCAGACCAGATCAGCACTTGGACATCCGATGGGAAAAGTTTCTCAAGCCATCATAAATATTTCACTTTTACTAGAAATACTATGAGAAAGCATAGGATGTTTCAAAGCAAGAAAGATGACATGTTACACATTTTAAACAAACTCTATAGCTTCTGAGTTGAGAATAAATTGTAGGGGTCCATAGCAGAAGCAGAGGGAATATTCAGGAGGCTACTGTAAAGAATATCATGAAAAGAACAAATAAGCGATGCTATGTAATGTGCTTAAATGGGTTGGAAAAGATATAGAAAATCAAAATAATCTTACCTGTGCATCTTGAATGAGTATGTTAACCAGCCCCCCACAACCCCACAGTCACAAAACTAAACACAAAATCCAGGCTTTGTTTGCTCAATTTTACGAGTGAGTTCTAGCAAACATGCAAAGGAATTTTAATTGCACTCTTATAGAAACTTCTGGAGACAAGAAAATAAGACACATTACCCAACTGATTTCATGATAACAATGTCAACCTATAATAACAGAAAAAGTGTGTCTCCAAACAAATAAATTTATTTGGGAATGAACAGGAATTAAACCCCAAAATTGTTAGGAAATTGTAATGAGTAAAAAAGATAATTCATTATAATAGACATCTCAAGCTTCACAGACATTATAATGGACATCTTAAGCTTCACCTTTGCTACACTGTCATCCACAGTTTTTTCTACTGGTAAATGGCAGCTATTTCTGTTAAGTTGTTGAAGCTTCTTACTGCCTTTTTCTTCAAATAACACAGAATTGAACATCTGTAAGCATCCTAGTCCGTACAATTGTTATATTTTCATTTAAAGAAGATCAATGTGTGATTCTTTTTTATATATTTCTGGGCAATTCTTTATATTTTAATAGCAGTCAGGATTTGATCAGGAAAACAGAGGACATCCTATGTATTACAATGATAAAGGTTAAATGATTAATTAGGGCCTTATGCTATTATTGGAAGAACTTGCTGAATAGATATCAGGAAAGCAGCTAGACAAGATCGAAGAGGTCTGTTGTATTTCAGAGCTTAGTCTGACAGTCTAGAGTGTGGGCACAGAACCCAAGCTCATAGGAATTTCTGAAGGGTCTGCAAATCTTATCCAGATGGACAGTGGGAGCTCATAAAGAATTCTGCAAGCCATCACATCTGTCAGACCTGCCGTGTCTAATCCTTAAACCTGCTTTACATAAAGACCTCTTTTTCACTCCTCACTTCCAGCTCTCATGAGTTTCTTTCATAAGCAAACCCAAACCTTGAGCAGTGTGCCTGAAGACTGTGGGTGACATAGTACCCAGACTTAAATAGGAGGGGGAGCACGGTGGAAGTTGGCTATCCAGCACAGTTTTTTTGGTCTTTACTCATACTTTTGATTCCTTAAAAAAAACTTTAACCACATTAAAATATGCATTTTATAATCTGTATCTAATAATACATTTAAAGTCTTTTTATGTTTGAATATGCTACCCATGTTGCTGCTATCCCCTTTGTGTGTGTGTGATTTGTGTGTGTGTGTTAGCAGCTCATGACCTTTGAAGCCTGATCTTACGGGCTGGCTTTGATGGAGTATTTGACCGGAGAGGATTTTTTTTTTTCCTCCTTGGCATTTTGGACTGCTATCAATCAGAGACCACTTTGAATTAATTCTCAGCTTGCAAATTTGGAAGCCACACAGATTGTGTGAGTTCAGGCTGAAACCTGTTTGAGAGCTGGATTCTGGCTATAAACGCTACAGGGAACATTTTCTCTCTCCACTCGGAGCTGAGACCATAGGGAAATTTATTTGCAGGCTCTTTATTTTTTCATGTCCAGTACACATGCTCCCTGAATATGTGAGAATCTCAAAGTCAGTTGTGTTCTTTGTGTGACTCTGGCTTTGTTTTCTCCTGCTCTTTTACTTTCAGTGAGGCCGAAGATGTCAGCTGATGCTACAGTTATCTTAGAGTTGGACTGGGGGTAGATCTTCCAAGCTCACTCACATGGTCCTTAGCTAGATTCAGTTTCCTCTCAGTTTGTGGGACTGAGGACCTCAGTTCCTCACTTGGGGGTGGCTGGAGGCAATTGTCAATTTCTTGTAACAGGACTTTCACTGGGCCAGTGACAACACAGCAGTTGGCTTTATTTAAGTGAGAGGGTGGGGTGGGGGTTGGGGAGAGAAAGAGAGAGAGAGAACACAAGATGAAACTCAGAGAATTTTACAGCCTAATCTCAGAAGTGGCATCTCATTACTCTTGTTCTACTCTATTCAACAGAAACAAGTACCTGGGTCCAGCTCATACTATAGGGAGGAAATTATATAAGGGCATAAATACCAAGAGGTAGAGATTGAGAGCCATTCTGAAGCAGCCACGATATCTCATCCAGAATATATCGAATTATTTAGGCCTTCAAATGTGCTCTCCTTTCTGGTCTAATAGAAATGGGCCTTCCTTCTATACAATTTCATCACTTAAATTGTACTCTGACTCTCTTCCCACATATAAATGTCTATGTTAGATGTTTCTATCTGTCTTGATTCTTGGTAGGCTTCTAAACTCTGAGAGTATTGGACTGTGATGTACACATCATTTCATCCCACCGTCTGTGACCACCAAACCTTAGCAGCTTATTTAGTAAGCCCATGCTTTGCTCTTAATGAATATTGTTTAAATTGATGAACTAAATTAGTGTTTTTCCTTCTGTTGCTTAGCTAAGCAGAAGATTTTGTCCTGTCTTTAATTTAGTGACTGGCTCTGTTACAAGTTACCTTTGGTGATATCATTTTGTTATACTAGAACACAAGTGTATAAGGTCAAAATATATTCTCAAGATTTTGTTTAAACAACAGCCCTCACTTATCATCTATCATCATTCAGCTTAAATGGCACTGACTCAGGGAAGCCTTTCCTAACTGTCTCCTTTCTCCAACCAAATTAGAAACAATTGTATGGCCATGTAGTATCTAATCAAATTTATAATTTTAAAATAATCAGGAGACTCTGTTTGCACTTGCTTCCACTATGAGACTGTAATTACACATAAGTAAAAAACATGCCTGTTTGTTCACTCCTGCCACAGTCAGAACAGTGCCTGGATATTTATATCCTGAATTTTTGTTTCCTCTTCTGAACTAAGAAAATAAATACTTAATTGACAAATTTAGAAAAGTGAACCTGAAAAATCAGAGGGCTAGGTGCGTTATGAGGCCCACTGGTACATGATAGTTTTGAATGTGGGTCCTAAGAACTCTGCCGATTAGAATCTCAGAGGCCATAAGCAAACATTTACTTGTTTTGAGAATAAGCACATTTGAGTCTGCAATAACATTACTATTTTTTAAGTTGAAAATGTAGTTGGTTTCTAATAATAACCATATCGGCTAGTATTATTTTAATCGTGCTTAATGTTTTCTGATGTCATTTCACGTCAGATATCTCTCTTGATTCTGAGTAACATCAAGAGACCTGTCAAGACCTGTATCCAGGAAAAGGTAAACCCGAGCTGAAATTGTATCCCTTGTAAATGACCTACGTGACATACCATGTAGTGTTCATGATCCATTTAGTATTCTGTTCTAAAAATGAGACAGTATCCATTCATTCACTTGTTCATTCATGGAGTGTTTAGCCTTTACTGCATATTCCCGGCACTATTCTGACTATGACAGGAGTGAACAAACAGGCGTGGTTTTTACTTGTGTGTAATTACAGTCTCATAGTAGAAGCAGGTGTTAATGAAGTCTCCTGATTATTTTAAAATTATAAATTTGATTAGTTACTATATGGCCATACAATTGTTTCTAACTGGTTGGAGAAAGGAGGCAGTAGGGAAGGCTTCCCTGAGTCAGTGCCATTTAAGCTGAATGATGATAGATGATAGATTTGTCAGGGGAAAAATACTTGAGGCATAAAGAACAGGCACAAAGGTCTGGGTCTTGGAAGAGCTCATCTTGGTCCAGGAACTAAAAAATGTCCGAGTGTCTGGATCTGAGTTAGAGGAAAAGAGTTATTAAATGAGGCAGCAGCTTCAGCAGTTGCCGCATTGCTCAGGGCCCTCTTGGCCACACTGAGGATTTGGGATGGTAATGTCAATACAAACAAAGAGTCATAAGCAGAAAGTAAAAGCATGATTCTATCACATATGTATCTTTAAACAATAATTTTATAAATACAGGTTAAATATATTTAGTATTGTTTTCAACTAATAATAGGTGCCTACTAGTAGCCAGGTACAGCCCTTGGCTACTTTGAATGAAGCATATATCCCAAACTGGCACAATTTCTTAAAGAATGTAAAGGTTGTTTGTATACTATAATCTGTGTTTTTAAAATAAATTTATTGAAATTATTTTTATTCACACTGCTTTGCAGAATTTTAATTGGCATTGAAATAACCAATGATAATAGTCCTCCATGTTACTATATTCAAAATTTCCCAATACTTACTAAGGCATTACCTAATATACAGACACATTGTCAGTAGTGTGTATTAAATTCTGATAACATATTTGAAAATAATATTTCAAATAAAAACAATCACAAATTTATCCATTATATTATGAATGAGATTTACCAACAGGGCATGATATTATATTCTTTTGTCATTGCATACAAAATAACATAGAGTATGAACCAATAGTTTTTCAAATACAAAACTATCACAATTAGGAATACTTCTACAATATTAACTGAGTTTAAGAGCAGTTCTGAGCTCCACAACAAAGGTAACACTTGCAAATTGACAGTGGTGGGTTTTAGATCTCAATTTGGACATTTACTAACTCCTGATGCCTCAGTATCCTCATCAGTTGAAATAAACAAAGATACGTGTTTTTCGTAGTACCTGGTAAACGATAAAAAGATTTTAAATTTTTAAAAAATCTTATTTTAAGTTTAGGGGTATTTATTACATAGGTAAACTGATGTCACAGGGGACTATTACAGATTATTTCATTACCCAGATATTAAGCCTAGTATTCAATAGTTGTCTTTTCTGCTCCTCTCCCTTTTCTTACCCTCTACCCTCAAGTAGACCCCAGTGTCTGTTGTTTTATTCTTTGTGTTCAGGGGTTCTCATCATTTAGCTCCCACTTGTAAGTGAGAGTGTATGTCGTCTTTGGTTTTCTGTTCCTGGATTAGTTTGCTATGGATAATAGCCTCTAGCTCCATCTATGTTTCTGCAAAAGACACGATATCATTTTTTATAATTGCATAGTATTCCATGGGTGTGTGTGTGTGTGTGTGTGTGTGTGTGTGTGTGTATCACATTTTCTTTAATCTGTCACTTATGGGTATTTAGGTTGATCCCATGTCTTTGCTATTGTTAGCAATGTTGCAATGAACATTCATATGCATGTATCTTTATAATAAAATGATTTATATTCATCTGGGTATGTACCCAGTAGTGGGATTGTTGGGTTGAATGATAATTCTGCTTTTAGCTCTTTAAGGAATCACCATACTTTGCACAATGGTTGAACTTATTCACACTCCCACCAACAGTGTATAAGCATTTCATTTTCTCCACAACCTCACCAGCATCTGTTATTTTTTGACTTTTTAATATTAGCCATTCTGACTGGTGTGAGATGGTATCTTATTATGGTTTTGATTTGCATTTCTCTGATGATCAGTGATGTTGAACTATTTTTCATATGTTTGTTGGCTGCATGTATGTATTCTTTTGAAGTGTCTGCTCATTCCGTTTGCCCAATTTTAATGGGGTTGTCTTTCTCTTGTAAATTTTCTTTATATTCCAAAAATTTTTATTAAGTCGAGTTGCCTCATTCTTAGCATGAATTTTCACTTTAGGAAGAAAAAGGGTAGACATGGTGACATGTGCTCATAGTCCCAGCAACTGGAGAGACTAATGCAGAAGGATGGCTTGAGCCCAGGAATTCCAGGCTATAATGTGCTATGATCATGCCTGTGAACAGCCACTGCACTTCAGCCTGCGTGGGGCAACATAGCAAAACTACATCTCCAAAAAAGAACATGTAATTTGAATATTTAAATATATATGTATATCTGTGTTATATTTTGCATATATCAAATATGGTTTTGTAGTTTCCAATCACAGCACATAGTAAAAGTTTTAACCTCCTTCCTTGTGTCTATTGCTATGTGTGTTTTTCTAAGTGTGTGTCTTTACATTAAGTTTTCTTGGTGTCTCATAGTCTTCCTAGGTCTCCCACTTTCTGCTGTCTTTCATACACACACACGCACACACACACGCACACACACATGCACACACACGCACGCAGAGGTAGCTTGAGAAATAACTTTTTTTTTTCTTAAAATGTCCCAAAGCTTTCATAAAAATAGTTCTCAGGAACTTTTAGGTATCTCATCTACTCTTCTTTCTCTCTCCCCTTCTTGAAGCCATTTTTAACTTTTATTACTAGAAAACGGAAGGAAATACTCATATTTTTTTCTTGTTATATCCTTAGCATGACTAGACCTTTGTGGTTTCCATGAATGAAGGATACAATATTTCCTGATTCATTCAAAAATTTGGTCACTCATACCCCCTTATTCCTCCTTTGTCTGTGATATTGTGAGTTTATAGTTGTCATTGTGACAAGCCCTTTGGTGTCAGTATCTAAAGTGGATGGGGAGAAAAGGAGGGCTTTGCCAATCATCATCTCCAGTGTATTTCCACTGTCAGCATCAGAGTCTAAGGCTGTTTGCATCCACACAGCCTAAGGGAACCTTTTGTGTGAGTGACTCCCTCCCTTCACTCAGCCCATCACTTGAGCATTTCTCTCCCTTGCAAAAAAGATAAGGGGTGCTTCTAAGGCTTCACTAATTCTGAATATAATCGAGCACTAGATGTTCCTGTTTTATATCTACAGTGCTGGCATTCCTAATGTTCAAAGTACAACAAAGTACAGTGGTAGTCACTGAGTGTTCAGCCATGCTGGGTCATCAAAATAAAAGGAGATTGTCTTTCTATTCCCAACAACTGGAAAAACAATGCATTTGCTTAAACATCTAAAGTGAGCCACACTTGTTTGGTGTTGAGGGGAAATGATGGAGAAGCATCCTTATTTATTAAGGATCCACTTTTGATAGACTGAGGCATATTTTTCCTCCCAAGTCTGCACATAGTCATGCATTAAATATTAATAAGTGTCTTCTCTCTCTCAGGCTCAGGGGAATATATTCATCTCTTGGGAGGTGAACATGATAAATAAGATTGTTTTTTTTCATGTAGCATTCTCTCCATTCTTTTTTAGGCGGGGGTTAGGGACTAGCTCTGTCACTTAGGCGAGAGTGCAGTGGTACAAACGTGGCTCACTGCAGCCTTGATCTCCTGAACTCAAGTGATCCTCCTGCCTCAGCCTCCTGAGTAGCTGGGACCACATATACACACACACACAACATCCAACTAACTTTTTAAAAACTTTTTGAAGAGAAGAGGTTTTGTCATATTAGCCTCCTAAAGTGGTGGGATTACAGGTGTGAGCCACTGCACCTGGCCGCATTCTTCCCATTCTTAAGGAAAGGAGTAGTCAACCAAAACAGTTAATTAAGAATATAGTAGGTTGTTATAGGAACCATGAAAAAATAGAGTGTGTAAAAGAAGGCTTGATGGCCAGGAAGCTTTTACAGGGAAGTGACATTTGAACTGAGACCAAATACTTAAAGGAGCCAGTTCTTTAAATAGTTGATGGGAAAACATTCCAAGGAGTGGAAATAGCAAGGGCAAAAGACTTAAGATGTATCCTCAGGATGATTAAGGAGGAGCGTGGTACAAGAGGATGTCAGAAACATAGCCAGGAAAGAGATCATTTAGAGCTATGCTTAAGTATTTGGATTTTATTCTTTGGAAAGGAAAAGCCCATTGAAGCTTTAAAGCAAGGACATAAGACTCAACATAATTTGTGATACCTTTTTTTTTTTGAAAAAATTGCTGATTGAAGAATTCACTGGACTGAGTTACTAATGAATGATTTTGGATAAATGACACAATGTCTGAGGCATAGTTTCTTCATATGGAAATTGGAGGTAATGATTGTATCTACCTTAGCAGATTATATAATGAATTATTTTCGTAGCGCTCCTGTAACAAAGTACCACAAACTGGATAGTTTAAGCAACAGAAATTTATTGCCTCACAGTTCCAAAGGTGAGAAGTCCAAAATCAAGAAGTTGGCAGGGCTAGGCTCCCTGAGAAGGTGCTAAGGAAGGAGCTGCTCCAGTTCTTTCCTTGCTTCCAGTAGTTTCTTGGCTTATGGCAGCACAGTGTCAATTTTCATATGGCATCCTCCCCGTGTGCCTGTCTCTATGTCCAAATTCCCCTTTTATTTAAGGACACAGTCATATTGGATTAGAGCACCCCTATAACATGAAGATTGCATGAAATTATGTATGTAAATAATTTAACAACATAGCTTCCAAATAGATAACACTCAGCCTATGTCATCTCATTATTAACTCCTTACACCTTTGTATTATTGTTATAGCTCTAGTCTTTTTAAAGGTGCAGTTACTCATCTTTGTTTTCCACTACTTCATAGATAAGGGTAAGGTGCCTTTGCAAAATACAGTACTAAATATTTGAGAAATGCTTTTTATTCCTACGCATACTGCATATACTGTAACGCTATTCAATTTTGTAGGTCTAATGAAGTTGGTCTTCCTATGAGTTTCTATGGCTAAAACTAATCACAATTGTGTACTCCAGTAGATTGTTGGAATGAAGGAAAATTGAAGTGATCAGTCTGGTTTTTCTGACTTCAGCTGTGTGTTATGTTTGGTTAGTCAAGAGAAACATCTGTGAAGCCGCTGGAGGACAGTTGATAAGTAAGCATACCAAGTGGAATGGCTACCAGAAAAAGTGTGCCAACTAGAGAGAGAAAAGAGAGTTCATTTACCATTTGCCCAAGTGAGGAATGATCCACAAATTCCACAAAATCTAAGTGGTCTTAAAGGACATGTCATTGACAGATTTATCTTCTAGTCTCTTACTTTGTCAAACGCTACTTCAAAACAAAGCAATTTACTAAACCCAGTGGTCTCATTATTCTGGAGGTTTATAAGGTTAAAAATACCTGGAGTTTTCTGAGCAGCAATAGCACCGAAGTGGGATATTAGTGATGTGTGTGTTTACAACACCTATGAATGTACAGAGAAGGTTGAGGGCTGATGACCCTGAGTTAGGAGAAAAGATAAAACATTTTATTAGATTTTTTTTAATGTCAAGAAGAAAATCATTTATCTCCACATTTCTTGAATGTTCTTATAACTAGATCAATGATTCTCACCCCACCTATATATTACAATCACCTGGAGATATATACAAATTATCAGTGTTCTACCCTCCTACAGATTAAATCATCATCACTGAGGATGGCTCTCCACCAACCAGGTTTGAGAACCACTTTAGACCAGTTTTTGTCTATGTCGTTCAGTAACGATGGTGATAGCTGTAGGATATGCAAATTGCAGAAAGACACTTGCAAATGGTTTAGCTTGTCTCCAAAGAGCTGGACTATCTTAGACCTGATGGCTACTTTAGAGTGACCAAATCCAAGTGGGTGCCAGAAGTTGTGTCCATACGCCTATTTCAAGGGACCCATAGAATTTACCTATAAATACTTACCTCAGGGGTCACATAGGTTCATCTTTCCCCTAAATGGCAGCTTAATAGTACAAACTGCTGAGCTGTTGTCTGCCTAATATTTATTGTGGCTATACTTTTTTTTTTATTGAGACAGAGACCTACTCTGTTCCCCAGACTAGAGTGCGGTGGCATGATCTCAGTTCACTGCAGCCTCTGCCTCCCAGGCTCAAGTGATTCTCCTGCCTCAGCCTCCTGAGTAGCTGGGATTGCAGGTACATGCCATGGACCTCCTGGCTAATTTTTGTATTTTTAGTACAGATGGGGTGCCACCATGTTGGCCAGACTGTGCTTGAACTCCTGACCTCAAATGATCCACCGGCCTTAGCCTCC
Organism: Saguinus imperator; assembly: GCA_004024885.1. Taxonomy (NCBI): domain Eukaryota; kingdom Metazoa; phylum Chordata; class Mammalia; order Primates; family Cebidae; genus Saguinus; species Saguinus imperator. The sequence continues at coordinate 1,371 of PVHO010005403.1, read as the reverse complement.
CAAAGTGCTGGGATTACAGGCGTGAGTCACTGCACCCATCCCAGTTGGGGCTATACTTCTGAATTAATCTTAATGGAACAACCATATTAATGAGTAGGTGATGCACAGGCATGGAATGCATTTCGGAGGAAAGTGATCGGCTTCCTCAGCATAGAACATGAGGTTCAGTAAATTCAGTGTAATACGGATTTATTGCTTATTGCTAAATCTTTTACTGAGAAAAAAGAAACACTTGTTTTACCTCTAAATATTATAAACATCATAGGTGATCAGTAGTTATTGTCTGTTTTTTAAAATGACTTAGCCAATTGATACAAACTATGAACAGACTTTTAATTACTATATATTTGATTTTATAATCTCATTTTGTTGACACATAAATACCGAATGTGGTTCCCAAAAGTATTTATTTCTATAATTCTGACATGTCATTATTTTTCATCATTAAAACATATCGTAGATTCTAAAGATAACAATTCCCCAGAATACTCAAACCAGAGTGACTAACGTGAGCAGTAAGAACGATGAAAAATGAATTCAAGTATTCTTTGAATACATATTTATAATCAAAGGGATATACTTTATTTTGATACCCAAATGGAAATATATTATAAAATGTTTTTATAACATGATTGAAACACGAACCTTGAAGTACATTTCTTTGATATTGTGATTCTTTACACATGGCAGAAACTCATTTAACAATTACATTAGGTGGGATAGGAACTCCAATACACAAAGGTAAGATGACCTACAATCCCTAGATAGAAAATATGAAAGGTTCTGAATTAGGAAGAGAGTGCCACACTCATAATTAAATGTGAAACAGATACTAGGACCCAGATATCTTAACTCCTAGTGAGATGGTGTTTTCTTCCATGAGTCCAGGTTGCTGTCTTTAAAAAAAAAAAAAAAAAAAGGCCGGGAGCGGTGGCTCACGCCTATAATCCCAGCACTTTGGGATGCTGAGGTGGGTGGATCACGAGGTCAAGAGATCGAGACCATCCTGGTCAACATGGTGAAACCCCGTCTCTACTAAAAATACAAAAAATTAGCTGGGCATGGTGGCATGTGCCTGTAATCCCAGCTACTCAGGAGGCTGAGGCAGGAGAATTGCCTGAACCCAGGAGGCGGAGGTTGCGGTGAGTTGAGATAGCGCCATTGCACTCCAGCCTGAGTAACGAGTGAAACTCCGTCTCAAAAAAAAAAAAAAAAAATATATATATATATATATATATATATATATAGAGAGAGAGAAATATATATATTTTTATATATTTCTTATATTATAAAATATAAGAAATTAAGGAATTTTTATTTTATGTTTTCCTTTAGAACCTATCCATGTGCACAATTTATTTTATTTAGTTT